>CM052900.1:2135346-2234951 GCA_028534135.1 Potos flavus | reverse complement strand
GAGGACAGCACTTTGTTTCTAATTGTTGGTGTGGTGGGGAGAGGAGAAATGAGGGAGAAGGGAGAGGAGGTGAAGGGGGAAGAAGAAAAGGAGACAGACTGGGTGTTTCTGTGCAAAAATAAAAGTGAATAAAATAAAAGAAAACAAAAAACAATGTTTCTCCTACAAGCTGCACATACCTACCTGATATCAAGAACATCCAGAAAACATGGAAGCTGACTAGTTGTATTGCTTATATAACATGTCCAGTAACGGCCCAAATTGGTAAATTAACTTGCGTATTTTACTCACCTGCTCCCCCACTTCTCTTCGTTAGACTATTTGTTATATTTTATTTTCTACTGACAAAAAACTGTTCTTTATTTTCAATTCCACTTTCAGCAAAAATCCTAAGAAAATGTTCTAACATGAGGCCACATATTTATCACAGTGGAAGTTTTACTAATGAAAAACTGGAAACATCTACGATGTACAACAAACGTTAAAATTTAAATTTTTTTGGTTCTTCCACATGATGTGAAATTATTGAGCCATTAAATGGGGTCTTTTTAAATACTTTATAATCACAAATCAGAAAGTGTGATGTTTCCAGTTTGTTCTTCTTTCTCAAGATCACACTGGCTATTCCAGATCTTTTGTGGTCCTGTTTGAATTTTAGGATTTATTTTTCTATTTCAGAAAAAAAAAAGTCATTGGGAGTTTGATAGTGATCAATCATAGTGCATCTATGAATTACTTTGGATAGTATGCTCATTTAAAAAATATTAATTCTTCCCATCCATGACCACAGGGTGTTTTACTATTTATTTGCATCTGCTTTCGTTTCTTTCATCAGTGCTTTGTAATCATCAATGCACAAGTTTTTAACCTTCTTGGTTAAATTTATTTCTAAATATTTTATTCTTTTTGATACTATTGTAAATGGGTTGTTTTCTTAATTTCCTTTTTAGATTGTTCATTGTTAGGGTATAGAAATGTGAATTATTTTTGTACATTGATTTTATACCCTGGAACTTTGTTGTGCTAATTTATTAGTTCTGTCAGGTTCTTTTTCCTTTTTTTTCTTTTTTTGTGAGGAATTTGTAGGGTGTTTTTTCTTTTTTTAAAATGTATATCATACAATTGGTTATCCACATACAAAAGAATGAAATAGGACCCCTATCTTATACCATATATGAAAATCAACTAAAAGTGGATTAAAGACTTAAGCAAAAGACTTAAAACCATAAAACCCCTCCAATAAAACATAGGAAGAAAAGTTCTGGACATTAGCTTTGGCAATTAGTTTTTTTGGATTTGACACCAAAAGCACAGGCAACAAAACCAAAAATAGACAAGTGGGACTATATCAAACTAAAAAGTTTCTGTATGCACAGGGAAGGAAACAATTCAGAGTGAAAAGGCATGTTACAGAATATGAGAAACTATATGCAAGCCCTCCATCTAAAACAAGGTTAATATTTGAAGTATATAGTTTCCTACAGTCAATAACAAAAAACAAATAACCCAACTTATGGGTTTGTTTGAATGGACACTTCTCCAAATAAGATATGCAATGCCAACAGGTAAATGCAAAGATTCTCAACGTCACTAATCATCAGGTAAACACAGATCAAAACCACAATGTGCTATCACTTCACCTGTTAGGATAGCTGGTATCCAAATAAAACAAAACTAAAGATAACAAAGCATTGGGGAGGATGTGGATAATTTGTAATCTGTATACACCGTTGGTAGGAGCATAGAATAGTTGCAGCCACTGTGGTGGTTCCTCAAAAAATTAAAAATAGAACTAACATATGATCCAGCAATTCGGTTTTCTGTTATATATCTAAGTGAGGTGAAATTGGGATATTGAAGAGACATCTGCACCCTCATGTTTATTGTAACATTATTCGCAATAGCCAAGATATTGAAACAACCCAAATAACCATCAACAGATGAGTGGATAAAGAAAATGTGGGATATTATACATACAATCACATATTATTCAGCCTTACAAAAAGAGAAATTCTTCCACTTATTGCAACATGGGTGAACCTAGAGGACATTATGCTAAGTGAAATAAGCCAGTCACAGAAGGACAACACCGTGTATTTCCACTTATATGAGATATCTAAAATCTTCAAAGTCACAGAAGCAAAGAGCAGAATGGTGGTTGCTAGGGGCTAGGAGGAGGAGAAAACTGGAAATTGTTTTTCAATGGAAATAAAGTTTCTATTATGTAAGATGATTAAGTTTAGAGATCTGCTGTACAACATAGTACCTATAGTTAATAATTTACACTTTAAAATATTTATATATCTCATGTTAAGTATTCTTACCAAAAAAAAAAAAAAAAAAAAGCCCACAAAAGAAAACAAGGACATTTTTGGAGGTGATGGATATGTTTATTACCTTGGTTGTGATGATGGTATCATGGATGTACGCATATGTCCAAAATCATCCAGTTATATACATTAAGTGTATAAGTTTTTGTATATCAATTATACTTTGATGAAACTAAAAAACCCCCACAAATATACTCAGATTTGTTCTAATATAAAAACAATTATTTGTATGTCCACTGAGTAAAAATATTGATCAAGGAAATTATGACTTTGCATATCTTCCACGCTCTGCAGTCTTCTGCATTAACTGCATTGGGGAAACATGGAGCCATCTGCTACAGGGTCGTGAAGAGAAAGTGAAAAGAGATGCTTTAGTGCCTGACATACAGTGGGTGTTGAAGAAATGGCTCTTAAAAAATAATATAGAATAAGATATTATTTTCTTTCATATCAGGATCAGAATGGTATTGGAATTTTAGTCGCACATGGAAAAGAGAAAGGAAGAAGGCAAGCAATATTGGGTTTCCTGGTGTGTGCAACTCAGTGTACTTTGTGTTTTACTGGGGTTCCCAGAAAGTTGAACTTGTAGGACATGTTGAGTCTAATGAAAACTTATCTTTCCTCTGCCCCTGGTTATAAACGCACAGTTCCCTGGGTTAACTTAAAATATGTTAAGTCATTCTTATGATAGCAACTGAAAATGTCCAGTGCAGTGAATTATAAATTGGGAAGTTGAAAAATGATCAGTGCTCACTCATATCCAGTACTTTCCTCCTGGGCACATGGGAAGACAGCACTTCTCACCTTCCAGGGCAATTTTGTCTGCCACCATGTTGTTGAATTCTGGGTGTTAGGATATCGAGAGAAGCAATTTATGCCATTTCAGGTCAGTCTATAATAGCCCGTGTGCAACACTTCAGCTCTTTCTTGCTGTGCTTCAGAAACCCAGGGGAAGTCATTTGTTGATACAGCAATGATGATGTGGGTCTCGGTCGATGAGATTCCCTATGTAAAATGGAGTGCGCCCCCCCCCTCCACCCTGTGTACATACCCACTGCCACAATTTAGATAGATAACACAAGACGAAATAAAGCCTTGACTGGTACTGGGGGTTTGTTACCTCACTAATGCCTACCTTATCCTAAATAATCTCTTGAATTAGATTTCGTTTTAAATTTGTCCTCTACAAGGTGCCACTGGCTTAGGCTGCTCATATAAATTGAGAGAGGGTGGTAAAATCCTCCTACTCTTTTTTTCTACTTGAAACTTCTCCTTCTCCAGACTCATAAAATAATTATCTGATCCTACCAAGCAGGGGGCAGAGAAGATTAGGAAATGGGAGCCAAGGAGTTGTTATCCAGTGTTGTCCTGGGATTTTCATATCTGGCAGATGATCAGACCTTGCCCTTTCTTTTGTGAATGCCTTGGTGAGTTCAGAAGCTCCCCCACTGAGACCCTGCCATTGCAATTGCCATGATGTGGCTTCCTGTGCTTGTCTCCTTCCAAATCATCTCGGGACTTCTGCTCTAGCAGAAAACTCCCCAGCCCATTATTGCTGGGTTTTGTTACTCTAGAAGGCTGCCTTTTTGGGCAGAACTCCTTGGAAATTGACCCCATGCTCCCATCCTATCTCATTTGCTCCAAAGCTCCGTGTGTGTACTCTCAGGAGTGCAGCCACTTTCCAGATGTGGCTCCCTCTCCTTGCAGCCCAAGGTGGCTCTAACTTTCTCAGGCACGGTAAGCACCCACGCTTGTGTCCCCATCTCAATCGCAGGAGCACCCTTCAAACCTGATTGTAATCTTAAAGTCTTCTTTTCAGGCTCCCACCCCTCTGCAGGCTCATCAGCCCTGTGGTCCTTCCCGGAAGTCCCATTGCAGGATCCTCGTGGATCACTACTCCATCTACCCTTTTATAACCGCATTTTGTAATAGTCATGGAACCAGTTAATTTTTCCATAGTGTTCTGTTTCAATTCACTTTGGAATGTAACATCTGTTGAATTCATGCCCCATGAAGCATGCGGAGTACCATTTTTACATCCCGTTACACATACATTGTCTCACTTAAACTCCATACGTGTCCTGTGAGTTATATTGACCCTTACTTCATAAATGAGAAACCTAACTTTCAGGCAGGTTAACTGGGTCACGTATGTAATAAGCCAGAACATAGGTGTCATGAGGGAAAGCAATCTGTCTATCTTGTTCAGTTTTGCATCACTGACCATAAAACAGTACCTGGCACATAGTATATGCTTAAGGTTTTTTCCTGTATAAGTACATGATAACAGGGATTTAACAAATCCAATTTCTATTTACTTTATACCAGGTTCCTCAAACTTGGCACTATTGGTATTTGGGGACAGTTAATTTTTTGTTGTTGCGGGGGCTATCCTGTGTATCATGGAATACTGAGCAGCATCCCTGGCCTCTACCCATGAGACGTCAGTAGCAGCCTGTCCCCTAGTCATGACAACCAAAAATGTCTCCAGACATTGCCAAATGGCACCTGAGATGTAGTTGCCCAGGTGGAGAACTACTCTACCTGGTGTTTTCCCATATGTGTCTCTGCACTGTGGGTGGTAGGGGGATGTTTTAAATTGGGAGAGGATGACTGTCTTACTTATCCTTAGAGACAGGGGTAACAATCAAATTAAAATACAGTTTTTCAACTTATTCAAAACACAGGTCTTGAGGAAAAGAGCTCTCGAGAAACTAGAATCAGGAAAAGAGAATATTTAGATTTGCTTTGCTCCATCAAGGTAGAATTGGGCCTTGGGATTCCAGATGATCTGAAGACTTAATGTATTGATTTTTACTTTAGTTTCTATTTGTGAAGAGATAAGGTTTTCTATTTGTGGTAATGAAACTTCTTTTTGTCAGAGAATGTTAGTTGAACCACCATACTTTCCTCCCACTTCAACCACCACCCCCCTTGGATTTAACTGTATTTGTCAGGATCCTTGCCTTGAGGCACATCCCTGGGGCTAATACATGGATTTGGGGACAGGTCCTTACTATGCTTGATTCTTCATTCTCTTTTACCCACGGATTAGCTGATAAAGAGATGAGCAACAGAGTGATTTTGAAAGTTGTATGTTGAAGACCATGGAGATGCAAGTCGGAAAGTATTGGATTCTGAATCAGTGCATGGAGACAGTTGCACAGGAGAGTTTGCTGGTGAATATCTATCTTTGGAATGTTTCACGAGAAGAAAATAGACTTCTTTTCTAAGCCCTTGAGACTTGAGAATTTGTCACTTATAGCAGCACCATGACAAACACAACCTTCTCATGGATTTAAATAAAGAAAACTATTTATTTAATTATATCTCAGATGTTCCATGGATGTGGAAAAACTCTCAAAGGTAATACCAGTAATGGACCTATCGGGTCAAGGGCGTGAACATGAATATGTTCCCTACCAGGAATTCTCTCCTATACAAACTGTCTTTGTTGATTTCAGAAAAAAAATAAGAGACAATAAAATAAAACCTTTTGGTAGGACAAGACCCTAGTGATATATTTTTGCCAGAAAGTAACTAAGATCTATGTTATGCAAGGTAACTGTATTAGTTTCCTATTGCTGCATAACAAACTGCTACAAATTAGCAACTTAACACAACATGCATCATTATTTCACAACCTCTGTAAGTCAGAAGTCTTGGCACAACTCAACTATACCGTCTGCTCTGGGTCTTCCAAGCCTGGAATCCAGGTGCCAGCCGGGCTGTGTCCTTACCTGGTGTCTCAACTGGAGAATATCTGCTTCCAATCTCCATCAGGTTGTTAGCTGACTTCACTTCCTTGTGGCTACAGAATTCATGGCAGCTTCTTTCTTCAGAGCCAACAATGGAGAGAGTTTGCTGCTTCAATATCTAGACACTTTCAGAAAGGATTCTTGTGATTAGGTCCTGCCAACCCAGGTTAAGGTCCCATTTGATTGACTTAAACTCAGTTGGTTAGAGAATTTAGTTACACTGCAGGATTCTTTCACTTTGCCAGATAATGTAAAGCACAGTCCAATGTGGGTTAGTCAGGGGACTTTCAGTCTCTAAAGATGTGTGGAAGCCAAACTCCTCCCACTTTTTAAACCCCGCTTACAACCAAGTTCCTTAAAATTGGAGTGGCCAATATTCTTCGGTTGGATTTTCCTCTGTTCCTGCAACACCTCCCTAGTCTTTCACTCTTATTCAAATAAGAAATATAAGACATGAAACTTTATCTCAGGCTCTGCTTTCAGACAACTAGGCTGAGACACCGCTTTTTGCAGAAAGACTGAGTCTTTATGTGTCTGTCAATCCAACTTTGTCAACTTCGTTCCCTACTGTCGAGAGTGTAGAAGTAGCCTCTTAGCCAAATTTTCAAGTTCCCAGATTTCTGAACTGTCTCTCATTTCTTTTTCCTTTTACAAACAAGCCAATTAATGACTAAGCCCATCACTGTCTTATACTTTCCTAAAGTCAGCCAGTAGAAACTGACACACACTCTCACACTGACTCCTTCTAGTTACTTCCTGTAGAGCTTAAAGTCTTCAGTTAGGGCATAGTCTGCCCCCAAGTTACAGAAAGCAGTATTTTTCATTGAAAGTTTTATGGAGATAATTGTAGATAGATATTCCTTCTATTCTTCTCCCAGTTTCTCTTAGTAGCAAAATTTTGCAAACTTTTAAAATATCACAGAACATTGACACGGAGACAATCTTGTGATCTCATTCTGATTTGCCTAGTTTTATTTTATGCATGTGTGTGTATGTTAAGTTCTATACAATTTTATTACCTTGTAGGTTCCTGTATCTACCACCCCAGTCAAGATATGCAATAATTCCATCGTCACAAGGATCTCTCATGTTGCATTTCCATGACTATCCCGGTGCCCATACCATCATGGCCACCTTGCTTGGCTCTGCTACTAAATCCTGACTGCTAAAAGGCTCTTCATTTCTAAAATGCTGTCCTCTAAAATGTGATATAAATGAAATAATACAAAATGTGACCTTTATTTCCCTATTTCATCATCATTCCTCCCACACATGTACCTTATGGACATAACTGATTTGCTAAACTTAACCGACTCTACTGCCTTTATTTAAATTCTTCCCTCAACCTGGAATGCCCTCTCGCCTCTACTTCCTTAGAAATGCTTGTGGGATTTCACCAAGTGTTTTCAATGTTTGGGGAAGTCAGGGCTAATTTATTAAGGGCGGCGGATGCTAAGGTAAGGTCTTTGGACTTTAGCCTGTGGGTAAAAGCAATTCCCTCGCTGGCCTCAATCCTCTGAGAATCCTTATTAGTGGTTACTGAGGCTGTGCTCTTCTGGATTACTAGATTTGTGAAGAGGGAAGCATGCCTCACTGCTTTGTTTTGGAAGTCAGTTGACATTCAGTTATTAAACTAATCCAAACTGTGTTTTCCAATAAATGTCTCAAGGGAAGGTTTCCAATTCACTCTGGCTACTTAAAAGAAGTTGTCAGAGTAAATTAAGGCCTCAGCTTTTGCTCAGGTAGTGGATGTCTCTAGAATAACACCTGTTGTCCTTTCTTGATGAGCACAAGACTCTTGTCTGCAGTCTGATTGGGCCATATAGCCGTAGAGAAATGGGTCTTTTGTAGAGAAATAACCAGCCATCCAAAAAGCAAGCAAACAAATGAACACCCAGAAAAACAAAACCTGCCAGGCATTTAATGTGCCTGTTATACTTAAGACATTAGACACTAGAAAGTGTATGAAAATACTCACAGTGAATGTCCTGTGCTCTGTGAGTATAAACTATTTATTCATTCACTCATGTGTTCACTTATTCAATCGCCTTTGCTTTTATTGAATCAAAATTTAGTTATATGCCAGTTATTTTGCAAAGTATTAGTGTTATAATAAACAAGGTATTGCATCCCTTGGGGAGCTCACCACCAAATCAGAGGACAGGCTCTTAGATTCTCAATAAACCCTGTGAGAGGGCAGTGGCTGAATGCCTGCTGCCACCATAGACACCCCGAACCCCACGAGGGCTTTGAGAGATGGTATCTAACTCAAAATGTAGACAAATGGGGCTGCATGGGAAAGTCCTGCAGGAAGTTGCACAGAGTGAATAAGGCAGAGAGAGAGGAAAGGCTCAGGCCAGGAGATGAGCATGTTCTAGGCACAGGATAGGGAATTGATGGTGGCACTGGAGAGGCAGGCAGGGAGCTCTGATTTGCATTGTGTTTTACTGTTTACAACTTGCTTTGTTTGATTATCACGCAAAAATCCTTGATAATTAATTCAGCTCATGAGGCCCAATACACAAGAGTAATACGAGGCTCTGATAAATTAAGTGCCTATCTGCCTTCTTTCCTTCCCCGTTGTTTTCCTTCATCTGTTCATGTTTTAGAGGCTTAGCATGTAAGAAAGGAATGTAGCCTATCTCATTAATACTCATATCATTTATATTTTGAAATTATATTATTTTGAACTTATTATGTTATGGCATTTATTTTTTCATATTTATTTTTAATTTTTATTCCAGTATAGTTAACATACAGTGTTATATGGGTTTCGGGTGTACAATCTAGTGATTTAACACTTCCACACGTTACCCCGTACTCATCATGACAAATGCACCCCTTCATCCAATATATTATTGAATTAATTTCACCTATCTATGGAGCTTGTTTTTTAAATGCAGCCCTTGAAAAATTGCAAGTGTGTTTATGGTTCACATTCTAGTTCTGTCTCGTGGTGCTGCACCGGAGCTCGGCTCGGAGAGCAAGTCTGCACCCCGAAAGCCTAAGCCCGGGGATGGATTCTGCTCAAAGGGAGTCTTGACAGCATGGGGGGCAGAAGCAAATGCTCCATCATCAGAGAGCCCTATATTTAGGTCCCTTGCCCAGCTCTCTGATGGCTCGTAGACCCTGAGCTCTGTTTCTTCATCTGCAAAAGTCAGGTTGCTGTGACGGTTAAATAAGAAATTTAAAATCAATTAGGCCAGCGCCTGCTATGACATGCATGAGCTCATGAAATGAACTTGCCATAGGTCTTAAATAGGTGGTGCAAGGTCCTCCGGTCCTCACCCTGTAAAGGGGCCTGGAGTCCTTAGGTGTGCCGTCTGTGGGTCTGCCATCATGCAGGATGGCAGTGGGGTTAGTTCTCCTCTAGGTCATTGAGCCCAAGCTAGCTGTGTGAACTTGGGCAAAGTATTTCATTTCTCTGTCCCCTTATTTTCTCATCTGAATATGAGGATGAGAAGACCTCCTGGGTGTGATAAGAATTAAGTAATGTTCTGCAACTATTTATCACAGTGCCTGACATACAGCAAGCACTAAATAAATGTTTACAATGAAGATGAGAAGAACATCCAAAGGAACTTAAAAGGAATGTAATTCTATTTGCTCCTTTGCCTCTTGCTCACAAAAGTGATGTGGCACCAACCCGTAGGTGCCACCATGCAGCCCAACCGCCGTGGCAGGTTCCGGGTAGAGCAGATGGCCTCCTGCCAAGGTCAGAGCTGCCAGTGCGGCTGCTGCTAAGTGACAGGGCATGTGCGAAGGGGTCGACATCTGGTGATAGCTCATGCATGAAAGCACCTCTCCACAGTTTTGAGTGCCGTCTCCTTGTGGCAGTGTTATGGGAACAGCTGTGCTGGATAAACTGGATGAACTGAGAAATCAGAAGGAGTAAACGGACCAAATCTAAAGAGCTCCTTCTCCACACATTCTTTGCATTCCTGCACCACGCCAGTGACCATAACCACCCGCGCTGCCTTGCTGCTCATCTGAGTGCTGGCTTTCTAAGCGAAGTCCATGAGCACCAACCTCGCCTTTACCTGCCCATCTCTGTAATCGCTCCCCCAACCCAGGCCCTCCTGCCTTTCTCCAGGTCAAGGGACATGTCAATACAATGTCATCTTAACACCTTCCGCAGCTTCCCGAAATTGCTCAGAAATGAGGACAAGATTGGGAACTTCAAAGTAATGAAACTAAAACAGCCTTTTCATAAAATTTGGACCAAGAGACACAGGAATACTTTCTAAGTCCATCTGTGATCTGTTCTCCCTCTATCTGTCCCTGTTAATTTTCCAAATGCATTTACTATCCCTCTCTGCATCACTGAAGCTGTTGTCGCCACACTGGTGTTCTTGCTATTTCCCCAACAAGCCAGACACATTCCGTCTCAGGACCTTTTTACTGCCTAAAATCCTCCTTCCCCAAATGTCCTATGTCCTCTGCCTTCGCCTAGTCAGTCTTTGTCAATATTACCTCATCAGTGAGGACTTACCTGGCCTCCCTCTACATAACAGCAGCCCCCAATAGCATCTTTTTTCATTTCTTTCTCTCTCTCTTTTTAAAGATTTTATTGATTTATTTGAGAGAGAAAGAGAGAGCATGAGCAGGGAGAGGGGTAGAGGAAGAGGGGCAAGCAGACTCCCTGCTGAATAAGGAGCCAGATGTGGAACTCAATCCAGGAACCTGGGGATCATGACCTGAGCCGAAGGCAGAAGCTTAACCAAATGAGCCCCCCAGGGACCCCTCATCTCTTTCTCTTCAGAACTTACACATGTAAGCATGCTTATTTATCCCTTTTCTTCTACTAGAATATAATACTTTCTGTAGGCAATGACTTGATTTTTTTCAATCACTGTATCTCTAGAGCCAAGATCGATATTACAAAATAACCACCTGATGAATATTTGTAAAGTAAATGATAGAACGAATGAGGAATCTTGGAGCAATATCTTAGTGGATTACTCTGACCTCTCTATCAAGCCTCCCTGCTATACTTTCCTCAAGGCTGGTCTTACTATATCAGTCCCCACCTAAGTGACTTCAATGGCTTCCTGTTGCTCAGGAATGATGACATCAAGTACTAGAACTACAATAGTTATGAAGACAATACTTTCTTTTGTCCAAGCTACATGACATAGGAGTATTCAAAACGTGGCTTACTCTATCACTGTCCTACTTTTGAGGTCATGAGACAGGTGTACATGCACACAAAGGCAAACAAAGAAAATTACCCTCTGCCGTGGCCACAAACCTCAAAACAGTGGACAATATACACTGAACTTATAGAAAACTCCATTGCGGGGCGCTTGGGTGGCTCAGTGGGTTAAAGCCTCTGCCTTCGGCTCAGGTCATGATCCCAGGGTCCTGGGATCGAGCCCTGCATCGGGCTCTCTGCTCAGCAGGGAGCCTGCTTCACGCGCTCTCTCTCTGCCTGCCTCTCTGTCCACTTGCGATCTCTCTCTGTCAAATAAATAAATAAAATCTTTAAAAAAAAAAAAAGAAAACTCCATTTCGCTAAAACTAAACCTCTTTGCTGAGACTAACTAAGCCCAGCTTTGGCTCTTTCCCCATTTATCACTCTCAGTCTCCCACTCCTAATGCCCAACCTGATGTGTCTTACACCTTCCAACCACAACGTGAGGACACAGTAACCCAGTGACCACCTACCAGCCTCAAGGAAACCATAAAGTGTTGATAAGGGAAGGAAGATCCTCTTAGGTCTGACCTGTCACCAGTGCCCACTCATATGTTCTGAGAAGTGCCTTGTGATTCTCCAAGTCACACTCCAGTGGTGTAGACTATTAAGTCCTTTAAAAATTTCACTGCTAGGGGCACCTGGGTGGCTGAGTCAGCTAAGCACCCAAACTCTTGGTTTTGGCTCAGATCATGATCTCAGAGTTGTGAGATTGAGCCCTGCATCTGGCCCTGCACTCAGAAAGAGTCTACTTGGGAATCTCTCTCCCTCTTCCTCTACCCTTTCTGCTCTTTCTCTCTCTCACCCTTCCCCTCTAACAAAAATAAATAAATCTTCAAAAAAATTTGCTGTTAGTAAACGTGGCCATCCAGAAATATTCTCAATCTCAAACACTATCTGGATCAGAAGGATTGGAGTTGGTGGGGCAGGGGGGTGAGGGATGGGCATGAGCACTTTCTAGAAGCCATTTCTTTGGTTTTTATTTTTCCTGTTAATCTGCTGGGCTTCTAGTGTGGTTTCTGGTTGACTGGTCAGGGTTGGCTGTTTCCTGTGCAGGAGAAGGTCAGAGAATATCAAAACAGTCCTGCTTACCACCTCTGGCAGCTTCTCCAAGCATTCCCATGCCCTGAGCATCATGCTGTGATTACTAGGATGGGAATTCAACCCGAGATAATCTTAAAAATATCTGTCAGATAACAATGAGATATCATGAACTAAAATAGTAATAGACTAAACTGAAATAGCACAAAAATACCTTGACTCAGATGACCCCAAGGAACACCATTCAAACATTCATCACTCATCCCATTTAGCAGCTTGAATGATCCCACCCAAGCTTTCCTACAAGGTTACACTAAGCATATTAGTTTTCTAGGGCTGCCATGAACTGAGCGGCTTAAACAGCAGAAATTTATTTTCTCATAGTTCTGAAGACCAGAAGTCTGACATCAAGGTGTCAACAAGGTTGATTTCTTATGAAGCCTCTCTCTCTGGCTTCTTCTGTTGGGTGGTTTTTTTCTGATATCTTCACGAGGTCTTCATTGAGTGTGTGTCTGTGTCCAGATGTCTTTTTTGTATAAAGATGCCTGTCATGTTTGGTTAGAGCCCACCTCAGTGAACTCATTTCACTTTAATTGCCATTTTAAAAAACTTCTCTCTAAACACAGTCATATTCTGTGGCCCTGGGTCTTGGGGTTTCAGCATATCTCCCTCCTTTGTGGGGAGCACAATTCAGCTCATAATACCAAAGAATTCCACATGTCAGAATTGCATGTGTAAATCTTGTATTATCATCAGCACACATGCCTAAAATACAAACAATATGAAATCCCCCCCCCCCAATGATTTCTCACGGTATGATCAAGCTCTCAAAACAGAAATCCCCCATCCTTTTCAGAGAACTTAAACTTTCCAAGTCTCTGGTTCTTCATGTTTTCTCAGACAGAGGCAGTAGAGTCTCACCCAGATGGCCACATGGAGCCCAGACACTGCCATTTCCACACAAATGAGGGATTCATTGATGTTCCTTTGCCAATTATCAAAGTCTGGTTGTTCCAAGCTTGTGTGTGCTTCTCTGCTTCTTAAAGCAGAAGGCACTTCAAGATGGCAGACAAGTCCTTTCATTGTCCAGTCACTCCCATTTCTCCAGCTTCCTCTCATTCCCTATTGGCCATTATTTTCAGGGTCTTACTGCTTCTCACCTATGTCTTTACAGAAAGCTTCTCACTAGTCTCCCTGTGTGCTGTCACTCAGTCCACCTTTCCTGCGACCAGAACAGGAACAGAAACACATATAACATGTCCCTGTTTTAAAGACATTCTTTAATTCTGCTTTACCTTTAGAATAAAGTCCAAGCATCTTATATGAGATAACAAGAAATTTATTCCCTAATGCCTGTCTATGTCTACAGCCTCATCTCCTTCCAACCCTTTCTCAGAACATCTGTTCCAGCAATTTCGAGCTACTTACCTTTTTCCAAATATGCTACATTTTACTCTTCATGTTTCCCATTTTGCTTACTACACTGAAAATATCCCAGGATGTTCCAAAACCAAACTGTGGAAGCAGTATTGGATTCCCGCTTTCCTTCCTTAACTCCCTCCCCATGCAAAAGCTTCCTAAAACCTCCAGATTTTATCAAAAGATTGTCTTTAGAATTCTCTTTCATTTTCACACATTCATTCATCCTTTGGAGAGATCCTAGCATACAACCTCATTATTTACTCTTATGAATTTTTGAAACAAGAACAAAACTAGACTCTCTGTTTCCATTCTGGGTATTGACACCAGAGAAACCAGTTTATATGTCTTGATTGAGTTAGCCCTCATTCCCTTTGGTTAAGTACATACTGCCCCTATGGCGGGATCTCAAGGTGTCTAGGTAGCATTTATGCATGTCCAGGTACCTGGGTGAACAGGTGGCGCTGGCCTGCTTCAGCTTTCTTGTATGAGCTTCAAGGAACCTTCTGAGAGGGAATTCTTGTGGAGAAAAGAGACACAATGAAGGCTGATTCTGAGACCAGCGTGATGGGCTATCAATAAGCAGACCAGACCTGTATCTCTCACCTCATGCCCATGCAATCAGAGTCCCCCTCATGCACACTCAGATCCATGCCCAGCAGCCTGGGTGTCCTTCTATCCTCCAGTGTGAAGTTATGCTACTCTGTCTCCAATGTTATATGCAAGATATGCCCTCTGCATGCCCTCCCCCCAACTTTGCTACCGAGCCCTCATAAATTCTGTTTTTACCAGTGAGAATTAAAGTGTCCCCATTCTCTGGGGCAAGATAGATGGAAGGTCAGGGAAGGAGGAAGGAACATACATGGATTATCTGTCATAGATCAAATTCATTTTCTACATTATTGTATTCAATTCTCAAAAGCATGCCATACGACTGTAATTCTTTCCCCCATTTTGCAGGGGATCGAGCTGAGAATGAGATATTGAATTGTTAATCTAGCTACTGCAGCCAGTAGGTGGAGGAACAGGAATAAAACTCAGTGCTCACAACCAACAATGATGATGCTCTCTTCACATCTTCCGTGCAAGATGGACATGAGTTTTCTCTGCGCTCACAGACAGCGGCGTAGCGCACTGATGGTAGCTGACTCGGCATCTATTGCAAACATCCTGCTGCTTCTTTCTTACCAGAGCTCTGCATCCGCTCTGGCACCTTCTTTTATCCCTGCTGGTAGAGGGTGACTTCATGCCCTGCTCAGTTTTGGGTTCTGATTGCTCCATACCAGTCAGTGCATGGTGTTCCCCTGTGATTGCCAGGATTCAGGGATGACTTAATTAGCCCAAGAAAAATGTAAGAGAGGTCTAACAGTTTACACTTCACAGAGGGGTTTCTCTGCTATCCTCCTGATCATGAACAAGGAAGCATTGCTGTAAAGGCATATTCCCTCTGGAAGCCCTCTGGTGAATACAAGGGATGCCGGGACTGGATTCGAGGAATCTGGAGCTAGGGTAGAAGAGAGATAGAGAGATGGAGAGGGAGAGGCTGAGACTGGAGGAATCTGTGCCTTTACATTATGGGTATACTCACTGTGCTGCTCCTAGAGGCTGCCAACCTCCGGATTTCCAGTCATGTGCAATATTAAATTTCTTTATTTTTCATAGTCACTTGAGTTTGTCCAAGATTTTCAATATTTGCCTCTAAATATTCTGACTGATGTGGTTCATCATGGGTCTTATCTGTCACTCTCCATCTCTCTACACACAGCCACCAGCCCTGTGACAGAAGATGTAGATGCTTTTCCAAACTAGAGAACCCACCTCGCATCCTACTTGCCTGGTTCCTAACTCATCCTCATGTCTTTCCTAAATATCACTTCCTCATAGAGGTATCTACTGACGTTCAGACTGGATGAGGACCCCTAATTATACTTTCTTTTCATGCTTTGTGTTTTTCTTTCCTCCATTTATCAAATCTTCAATGATTGAGTGTGTGATCATTCACTGTGTGGGTCATTCACCAAATTATGAGCTTCCTCAGGGTACAGTAATGTTAGTTCGGATCTGCCCTGTCTCTGCAGCACCAAGCATGATTCTGGGCACACAAAACATTTGTCCAGCGAGTGATGAATGGGTAAGTAAATGAAGAGTCAGCTTTTAATAAATGTGTGCTGAATTGGAATGAGTTTCAGTATATCTGTATGTAATGTGGGCTCAGGAGTGATATTGCCAATTAATATACACGGAACACCTTGGACAGCTCCTATGAACCTAATATATTGGTTTGACTCTGGTGTCTTTGAAGGTAGTGGCTGGAGTTCATTTGAAATGTTGTATTTGCCAATTTCACTTTATTACTTTGTTTTATTTCTTCAGCCTAGACTTTATTTCTTCAGCCTAGACTTCAGAGGCAGGCAGCATGCCTTTCATTTATCCAACTTATCTGGAGCCTATTCAATAGAATAATCAATCCCAAGCATGTCCCACACTTGTTGGTTGCCAAAGCCTCTTATAGTCAAGGAAAGCAAGTAATTGGTACAGGGTACTTAACACAGGGACTGGGAGGTTCAGGATTTTAAATTTTGTTCTTTCTTTAAGAGAAAGCCTCTATCTGGGCCAGCTAGAGTGACCTTTCTTCTTCCATGTGCACAACGAGGCTGGAGAGTATGATCAACCTCTAGGAGAAGCCTCTCCCCCTGCACTTCCCTTCAACTTGTCCCTCACCTTCTTCTACTTCCCATCACAGAACACTCTGAAATATTTTTGTCTGTATTTCTCAGATTTATTGTGACTTACCCAATGACGAAACCTTTGACTTATTCTCCTGGGTCCCCAGTACTCCAGACAGGCACTAAAATTCAACACAGTTCCATGAGACAATGTTTCCTGGAGGCTTGTTATATACCAGAAGCTGTGGAAGGCATGACTAGAACAGACAGGATATGGACCCTGCAGTCGTAGTGGTCAAAGAATCTTCTTGACCGAAGTGATGTCTGAGTGCATGAGTGAGTGGTTTGTAGAAGACAGCTGAGTACTCAAGAAGTGTGCACACAGCATGAACCAACACATGAACAGACAGAAACAAGGATGGAGGACTGATGAACATCAAAGTGCCTTGAACATAATGAGCCATCTCCTAAATCTCAGTGTGTATCATATTGAAAAGAAATGCCAGTCTGACATCCAAAGGAATGAAAAGTAATTAAAAATTTACTAGTTCTCTTAATACAATGGAAAGACAAGGTTTGGCATAATCTTAAGTGTAGTCTCCTAGCTTGCCAAAATGCTACACACAAAATGTTTATTATTCCCACTCTCAATCTGATCAGATTTCTCTTGCCTTTTCCCTGCTGCCCTCAAACTCTCCTGGGACTCTGCTGTGTTCTCATGTACTCCCTTTCCTCTCCCATACATTCTGGATTAATTTGGCTATTCCACAGTTGACTTGACCTTTCTCATTCAGTAAATTTGACAACTTCTATTAGCTTCTGAAATCTTGATTCTTCACCTATTATTTTTCTTACAATATAATAAAAGACCTATGTGTCTATTAGATGAACACAGAATATTTTTGGGAAAGATGGAAAAGAATAAAAAGAACTTGTTTGCCTTTTGTCTCTGTCATGTTACATTGAAAACTAGGCTCGGAGCATGAAATGTAGTTTCATCTTCACTCTATAACAAATTGCCATATCATTTTGGACCACTTATTTATTTTTTGTTGTTGTTGTTTCCTTTAGATCTTGCTTTTCTCATCTAAAAAATGGGAACAGTGGGAAATGGGGTTGGGAGTAGTCCAGATTATGCTAAAATTATTTTCCTAATGGTTCCATTCCTTCTTGCAAAAAGTAAGTTAGGGTTCCTATGGACTTTTTTCTTTTGATGACACTTCTTACTACCAGAACTCAGGAAAAAACAGTCTCTCTAGGAGGAGATTCATAATCAAGAGTTCTGAAATTAAGCTGGAATGCACACTATGGAGTGGTGACTCTGATAGCATCCTGTTCAACCCTGATTTGAAAGGGAGTTCTTGGATAAATAATTCTCATGTTGTTGAAACAAATGAGTGCTTCCAACATGCCCAGATCCCATGTTCCAGGAATGGTGATGGTAACAGCACTATACTTTCCTGGGGATGGGAAATGAAGCATCGGTAATGACAGGGTGGATTTGATAGTATGGTTTCTAAACACCCTCTGGAAAGTGCAGCTGGAGAAAGCTGAGGCATTTGGAAGAGCATTTCCTCTGGAATCAGATAAACTTAGTTTGATTCCACCTCTCTGGTTACTAGTTGTGTATTCACAAGCAAGTCACTAACCTTTTCTGACGCTGTATATCCTCTTCCATAAAATGAGATCGATGTTGCTTGCCTCCTGGTATCTGTGTAAGTATTAAACATGGTAACTTGGGTAGATATCCCATGTAATACCTGGCTCGTGAGTAGGTATTTAAGTGTTAACAGATGACAGGAGGTTAAAATACAATTATTTTAGTCTCGGTTTCATAGAGGTCCTAATATATTAAATGTGACCTTCCAAAGGAGAATCAAGAAAGGATGGTGGTATGTCTGCAAAAGAAGGTGGCAGAAAATCAGTTTTGTGCCCTTGCCTCCAGCTCAGAGCCCATCGGGCTTTTTCAGTAAAGGGCAAATAAATGGTATAAGCTGATGGAATCTATGGTCTCTGTTGCATCTCTTCACCTCTGCTGCAGATGCACCCACAGAAAAGATGAAAATGAATGTGTAGCTGTGTTGCAAAAACACGTTATTTATAAAAACCAGTCATGAGCATGATTTGGCTGGAAGACCATACTTTACTTACCACTGCTCTAGACCATGGAAGATGTTGGAATGGCTGAAAAAAAAATGTTGGAGATTAGATGAGGAATTTTGGAAAAAGCCTCTCATTTACTGTAAGTCCATACCCCAACCCATTCTTTCTACAACCAAACACAAGAGTATTGGGGTGGAAAGCCTGCCCCTTCTCCTCAGGTGAGAGAAGGGATTTGAAGGGATCACTCAGAGGGGCACCATGAGTTGAACTAGAGTCTAACTCAGACCTGAGACATTTAAATGGCAAGGGCTGGCTTACAACTCTAAGGAGGAGAAAGTGGCTAAATTGGGACTGAACTGGACTCTTGGCATTTCTAAAGACAAAGGATGAACAATGGTCTCCCCTGGACCTCCACGGGCTCCATGTAAGAGAGTTGTTTTAGACCTTTTTCAGAGGGGTGAGTGGACTTGAGTGGAAAGAAACCAGAGGCATACCACATGGATCTTATGGCTAAGAGGAGCCCTGCCCTGTCAGCTGAAATAGAGACCCATTGTCTTATACGGGGGAAGACACAAAGAGGAGAGCTCCGGCCACAGAGAAGAGGTAGCATATCTGAGGAATTCACTGATATTTCCTGAGAGAAGGTCTGCTTAAACATGTGCCAGCCTGAAGGAGGACCTCTGTTTCCTCTCAAAGTAAGGCATTTCTGACCTTACCTTCTCCCCCATCCCTATTCCTGAACCCTGGAGGCGTCTGAAATCATGACCAGGAAGGCAAGAGAGGATAATAAAAGAGCCATGTGGACAAAGAAAAGGAAGCCCACCAAAAACCTCCCTCTGAATGCAGGTGGCCAGCTGGTGGTGAGCCAGATCCAGGAAAGGGAAGTAGCTATAACTGTGAATGAAGTTGGAAGTTTGGCTTGTTTCTCTGGAACAGACAAGCTGCTTCTTGATTAACTCTATGTTAATGACTTATACACCACCAGAAGTATAAGGCTAGTCCTAAATATAACCCAGGAGCAGAGCACAACTATCCCCATAGAATAGATGTAAAGGGATAAAGGGATAAAAACTTAAATTACCTTTATGATTGTATCCAACAAGTTATGCTTTTTCAATGTAGTGCACACAAATGTTAGTATGCTTTCCATATCCAAGAATGCTCAATTTATTCCAAACCAGGCCTGTAATGGTCTACTGCCTCATAGGTGCTGAACTTTCATCTACTGAAACAAACATTTCAAGGGAAATCTCCATCCCTCAGACATGGTTATTAGATTATACAAACAGATCACAAACAACTTGGGGATATAAGCTTAAGGGTATAACCTTGCCCCTCACCTTCAGCACAGTGAGTTTCCATGCTCTGAACACACTGAATCTAGAAATGTACCCTATGGCACCATAATGTCTTAGAATTGTAGCATTATGTTATTGTAGGATCATAGAAGTCTAGTTTTTTGGAATACAGCTTATTAGAAACCTAACCTCAAGATGCCTTAGAATCTAGGATTAAAGCCTCTTAAGATCTTAGCATCTTAGAAGCTTGGGAAAGTAGACTTGTATTTCAAGTATCTCAGAGTAATAAATAGAATCTTAGAAATTTAGAATTGTGGCTTCTTAGAATCATAACATTTAAAACCTCTTTGATCTTGTAATCTAGGGATCATAGAATGGTTGAAGGTTAGAATCATAGTGTGTTAAAAAATAGAATAATAGAATAATAGAATTTTTGAGAGATGCAATTGAATGTTGGTGAGATCTTATCTATTTTAGCTACCACACAATTCTTTTATGAGGATGTTTTCAACATCAGCATTACTGACATTTCAGAATAGGTAATTCTTTTTTGGGTTGAGGGCCAGAGTGAGTATTGTCCTATGCACTATAGATATTTAGCAGACAGAATCTCTGTTCTTTACCTAGCAGTTTCCAATAGAATCACCTCAGTCATAACAAAGAAGCTTTTCTTCAGCCTTTGTTGAGTGTCCCATCGCTGAAGGGGAGAAATTGTCTCTGAGGATTTCCCCAGCATTTATTTATTTTTTTTAATTTAATTTTATTTTTTCAGTGTTCCAAGATTCATTGTTTATGCACCACACCCAGTGTTCCATGCAATATGTGCAGAGTGTGTACTCTGTTAGATCTGATCTCATTCGAACCTCGTAGTTATTATCTTTCCATTTTACAAGCAAGAAGGTGAAGGTTTAGAGTTGAGTTCCTGGCTCAGGGTCACACAGCTGATAAGAGGTTGGAGAAAGACTTGAAGTCACTTATTTGATGATAAATGAAAAAGCTATTTCTCTAAATGCTGAAGCTGACCTCACTTTACTATTGGCAGATCTGTTAGAAGACATTTCTTTTGTTGAGCAGAATCCTACTTCTTCTCCTTGTCTTATTCATAATATATTTATTGTATCATTATGGATTTTCTAGGAAAAGGCAGTATAATAAAGAAGTGAGACTCTAGAGTCACACTCTCTGAAGTCCAGTCCCAGATCCACAACATCATCAAAATGACCTTGGAAAGCTCTTCACTTTTTTACCTCAGCTTCTTCAACTAGTATTTGGGTTCTTTAGTGCTGTGTGCAAACTGTCCCAAGATTGAATGTCTTAAATCAACATCTATTTTAATATCTTGTACAATTTTGTGGTTCGTAAATTTGAGTAGGTTATTAGCTGAGTGACTCTTCTGTTCTACAAGGTGTCAGTGGAGGTCACTTTATGATAATCCACTGGCAGATGGGCTGGTCTGGAGGATTCAAGACAGATTTACTCATGGTTGTCACCTTGGCAGGGATGAATGGGAGGCTGGGTTCATATGGAACTCTAGGCCAAGGGGAAGGCATGGACTCTCTAACACGGTGGCCTCAGAATGGTCAGATATCTCATATGGTGATTATAGACTCCAAGGCTGAGATTTGCAACAATCAAGGTGGACACCACATGGTTTTGATGGCCAAGCTTCTGAAGCCAGTGAGCACAATTTCAGTTGTTTATTGGCCAAGAATCACAGCTTACCCATATTTAAGGGGAGGAGATACAGAACCCACCTCGGCATGGAAGGAGAGTATAAAAATTCACAGTCATGGTTTAAAAACCACTGTACCTGTATAAAGAGACAGTAATAATTCTTACCTCCTTCGGTTGTGTGAGTCTTAAAAAGTCTACACTTGTAAAATGCTTAGCATATAATGAGTAATCTAAAATGTGAGCTGTTTTTATTTATACATGGACTCCAGTTCATAGGAATACCTCTGCACTTGTAAATTCACAGTCCTTCTCCCCTCCTAGAGCAATGAAAACCTTGAGGGTTGAGTGGAAGCCAGGGCACTTGAGGACACTGAGTTAATTTAAACACAGGTCCCATGAGAGAGGCTGTGAGATAAGAACATTTCTGTTTTAGAGGATGAAAGAGCCGCTACCCTAAATGATCGAGGCAGAAGGGCCAGCCTGGATTTATTCATGTCCATATTGGAAGTGACGGCACGTGTGTGCTCCCCTTATGTAGCTACTGTGTTGGGCACAAGCACCAAATACACTTAGGAGGTGAAATAATAAATCATTAGCGACAGTGAGCTTCTACTTGCATGGAGCCGTGAGGGGGGGAAGGATCCCCCAAGCAATTCAAACTCAATTACTCTGCTCACAGGGTGTTTGAAATGGAAACAAATGAAGAAGGCAATCACAGAGGCAGGTGGCATTCATCAGTGCAGCTGAATGCGTTTTGTCCTGGGCCACTGGTTAGATTTTGTTGAATGAAAACAGGAGTAAAAAGAATAAGAGTAACCTCTCACATGTGTAAAGCATGCCAGAGTTAGCAAAGTAATTTGCTGTCCATCATCCCTTTGAGTTATTCTGTGAGGCCCAAATGGTTAATTCCATTTTACCAGTGGGGTGACTGAAGCTTAGACCCATCAAGGTCCCTGACATGGACTACGGGCTACCAACAGTCAGCCTCAAACCCAGTCCTTTGGGTCCCTGCCTAGACTTCTTTCCAGGGCTCTGGTGTGAGGAAGAGGATTATAGAGTAGGCAGGGCATTTCTTCTGTGGCAGACTCTCCCCTCTTCCATCTAGGCTTCCATTATTCTGCCAGGTCTTTGAGGTCTGGGACTGATTGGGGGCCACTCCCCTGTAGTACAGTGGTCCGTAGAATTCCGGAGCATATGACATCTACCACAGTGACTGTACTAGTTTTCTAGGGTTGCCAAAACAAAGTACCACAGATGGAGTGCCTTAAATAACAGGAATTTATTTTCCCAGACTTCTGGAAGCTGCATATCCAAAATCAAGGTGTCAGCAGTTTTAGTTCCTTCTGAGGCCTTTCTTTGGCATGTAGATGTCCCTCTTCTCCCTTTGTCTTCACAAGGTCTTCTCTCTGTGTGTCTGTGTCATAATCACCTCTTACAAGGACACCAGTCATATTAGGGCCCATCCTAATGACCTCAATTTACTAAATTACTCCTTTAAAGACCCTATCTCCAAATACACTCACATTCTTAGGCACTGGTTGTTAGGACTTCAGCATATGAAATTCGAGGGACACAATTCAGTCTGTAACAGTGACATTCAGAGTGGACTCACCACATGTCACAACCACTTTTCTGAGGGAGTTCATTCATATTTTAGGTATCGTTATGAAACTGTTTCAGTCCCTGTGTTAGGCCCTAAAGGTACAGCAAGGTACAATGAAACCACTAGCCCTACTCTCCCAATATCAGAGTGTGAAAGACAGGGACCTCTTTTATTCTTGTTTGTAACCCAGACCTTGATCTATACCTATAAAATGAGATACTAGTAGAGGTTTGTTTAGTATACGAGAGATGGCTCAGTTTCTGCTTTTCTTTTCACAGTGGAGAACATCTAATTATGAGGACAGTCTCAAAGAACACACAGCCCAGAGCTCCAGAGATAGCAATTATTTTTTCTGGAAGGCTAGTTCAGAGGTGTCATTTGTAACCACTTTAGACTTACTTACTGAAGAGACACACCTCATAACAAGTCCAGTGTGCCCCTGATTGCACCTTTAGAATGAGATGTTAAAGAAATAGTCAGTTTCTGAGTTCAGCTCAAGTCTGCAGGAAGGCTTCCTTCTGTTGAATTTTGCCCTTAGAGATAAGAAATGGAAGTTGTGGCCCATGGGTCTTGTGTGGGACCATATTTAGAAGGGACTTAGGAAATGCTCACTGAAGACAGAAGAGAAGGGGAGTTTGTAAAACTGTATCAAAGACAATGCTTCCATCTTTTGGCTTGAGCAATTTAATATTTACTTAAATGAGAAGATTAGAGAAGGGGTGGTTTTGGGGAGAGGGGATCATGTATGATATTCAGGTCTTTGAGTTGCCTATTAGACATTCACATAGAGATGACATGTGGACATTTGGGTATAGGAGTCTGAACTTCTAGTGAGAGCTCAGAGCTGGGGGCTCTGGGTTAGTGAACGAGCAGCATGTGAGTGATGTTTAAAGCCCAGGGCTGGAGAGATTCTCTGAGTGGTGTATGCAGAAGGAGAGAGAGAAGAAATGGGGTTAGGACCATCCAGATTCAATACTGACACTCTTACAAACAGTGCAGAAATGGGGAAAGAACCAAGAGAGAGGCTGAGAAAAAGTGACTAAGAATATGGTCTGTAAACAGGAGAGGGTGATGTCCTGAAAGTAACGATGCAAAAAAGTGTTTTGAGGCAAAGAGAGAATCTACAATGTCTAATGTGGCTATAATGTCACCTGATTAAAAGACCAAACAACAACCATTTGGTTTGGCAAGATGGAGGACAACGTGTCCTTGGTAAGAACAAACTCAGTGGAGGTGTGGAGGCAAAAGCCTTACTGAAGTTAGTTGAAAGGAGAATGTGAAGTCAGCAAGTGGAAACAGGGACAGCGGTCAACTCAATAGTGTTTTTGGTTTCGGTTTTGATTTTTTGGTGGGTTTTATTTGTTTGTTTGTTTCCAGTAATGTTTTTGAATGAATGGGACTCAGACTTCGAATGACTACATGCTTGGCTGCTGACATCATCATGCTGCCATCTTACAGTTTTGTATACAGAGAGGGATGGATCTAGAACTTAGTTAGCATTCCCAGTTCCAGTTCAAAACATCCCAGTCAGGACCCCACCTTGACTCAGTTAATCATGGCCAAGGACTCTGACGGAATGTGGAAGCATCCACATCAATCACAGACTGGACAAAAGAGCATCTCTCAGATGAGAGGGGAGAGTGCCAGCCAGACAAAAGAGAATACCAGTGAGTTCACTAAATCTACATGGCAACCACGTGAGATAGTCAGAGGCAGCACTTACAGCTTACAGAAGAGGACCCTCAGGGTCCTCTAGCTCATCAGTGCAGAGTGTAAGTCTATGTCCAGATCGAATGGTCTCCCAAGAGCTCATGCTCATTCCAAATAATGAGATGATGCCATGCAGTGAAATACTGAACCTATAGAGGTGACACTTCATACATCAATGCAGTGGTTTCCAGAAACCATCCTGCCCCCTTATTAATCATGCCAGGTGGCCACTCTTTACTCTGCCTACACATAGGAGCCAC
Source organism: Potos flavus (assembly GCA_028534135.1). Lineage (NCBI taxonomy): Eukaryota > Metazoa > Chordata > Mammalia > Carnivora > Procyonidae > Potos > Potos flavus. The sequence continues at coordinate 2,209,895 of CM052900.1, read as the reverse complement.
CTAAGGGTTAGAAGAGGTGACGTTCTTTTCAAGGGATTTTGGAAGAGATTTCGTGGTCTTTAAATTTTCCACATGCCCTACTGGGTATATACCCCAAAGATACAGATGTAGTGAAAAGAAGGGCCACATGTACCCCAATGTTCATAGCAGCAATGGCCACAATCACCAAACTGTGGAAAGAGCCAAGATGCCCTTCAACAGACGAATGGATGAAGAAGATATGGTCCATATATACAATGGAATATAACGCCTCCATCAGAAAGGATGAATACCCAACTTTTTTATCAACATGGACGGGACTGGAGGAGATTACGCTGAGTGAAATAAGTCAAGCAGAGAGAGTCAATTATCATATGGTTTCACCTACTTGTGGAGCATAAGGAATAACATGGAGGACATTAGGAGAAGGAAAGAAAAAGTGAACTGGGGTAAACTGGAGGGGGAGAAGAAGCATGAGAGACCGTGGACTCTGAGAAACAAACTGAGGGTTTTGGAGGGGAGGGGGTGGGGGGATGGGTGAGCCTGGTGGTGGGTATTAAGGAGGCACTTATTGAATGGAGCACTGGGTGTGGTGCATAAACAATGAATCTTGGAACACTGAAAAAATTAAATTAAATTAAAAAACAAACAAAATAAAATAAAATAAAATAAATAAAAATAAAAAACAAAAAATTTCCATGTGCTTCTACTAAAAATGCTAAAGCATGAGAAGTAATTTTTGGCTTAAAGAACCTTCTTAAAGAAACTTTCTCTTTCTGTTAATTTAACAAGAAGCACAAGATAGTAAGTCTTCTTGAGTTAGTCAGGCACAGGTCTTCTCTTGCTTTGGGAGGGAGAGGTGCAAAAGGAAGAACCGCTGTTGGTAAGTTCTGATTCATTATTAACTGTGAGTATGTGTGGCGGGACTAGGGTCTGTTAGGCAATAAGAGTATCATGCCATCTTTTATATAAGAGAATGAACCTGTGGTAGTGGTATTGTTATGATTAAATAAACCATAATGACAAAGCGATTTGGTGTTACTTGGAGCCGTGTTTTATTTTGCATATAGTATCATAAAATGTGCACTTAATTTTGATAACCTATTCCCTTACATCTAAAGGATTGCTAAAATGTCAAGCCATCTTTTGGATTTGTCTTGTCCTAGTAGTTCAAGGTAACACTGATTGCTGTGAGTAGATTCACAGAGGTGAGACAATTAGAAGAGTGGTAGATTTCTTTCTCACTTAGCAAATGTTCAGCCTCCTCGGCTATCTTAGGATTGAGTTAAACACTGTAATTTGCTGTGAGAGGCTGAGTCTCCTCCAACACCAGCCTGTATTTTGATTCTTGAAGAACGAGCTTGGTTCGAACAAGCGCTAGGCTCTTACAGTGATGGCCGTGCAGGTGCATGGTTATTCAGAGCCTATGCAACATGAAGGGAGCCTACTGTAACACAAACATGAAGTTTGGATGCCAAAAGTTTGGAGTCCATCAGAGTTGCTGCTGTGGCTAGTACTAGATCTTTGTTTTGGGGCAGATTATGCTCAATTTGGGTCAAGTATGCCTATCCCTAATGCTGGAATAATATGTAAGATTAGGGATCTTTGTGAACTTTAAATAGTGATACACAGTGATTCACAATAGCCAAGATACGAAAATAACCCAAGTGTCCATTAATGGATGAGTGGATAAAAAAAGAAGCAGTGTATGTATACAATGGAATAGTATTCAGCCATGAGAAAGAAGGAAATCCTGCTGTTTGCAACAACATCAGTGGAATGTTTGGGCATTATGCTAAGTGAAGTAAGCCAGACAGAGAAAGACAAATTCTGCCTGGTATCATCTACATGTGGAATTTAAACAAAAAGCCAAACTCATAGAAACAGAAAGCAGAAAGTGCTTGTCAGGAGCTGGGGGGTGGGGAAATATAGAGAAGTTGCTAAAGGTAAAAGAAGCTGGTAAAAGAAGTTGGTAAAAGAAGTTGGTAAAGGTACAAACTTTTAGCTATAAGATGAATAAGGTCTGAGGATCTTTAAAAAGAGAAATGTAAAAAAGAAAAAAGAAAGAAAATCACGGTAACACAGCAGTGTTGACTAAGTACATGAGAGAACCTTTGCAAAACATTTCTTTCATCCTATGTTGGCTTCTTGATTTTCTTTCTGCCATAGAAAGGATCATGGAAGTACTGAGTCCCCATTGAATTATAGTCAGACTCATAAGCAAAGCTTTGAGACATGGATAGGGGCTGATAGAAGGAACACACAACTTAAACTTATTTTGTTCAGCTTTCCAAATGCTAAAAAAGTTGTCAAATTTTTAATGAAACAAACAAAAGTATATGATGAAGTATGTTGCTGTATAGCATGTCATAATACTGACATACTATAAACAGCGATATTTTAAAAACAATTTATAAAACAAAAGTCAATCACTGCCTTAAGAAAGGAATCAATTGCCATCATACTATATCTGAGTAATAGTGGCTGCTGCTATCATACTTAATATTCAATTATTTTGACACCCATGAGGTTCCAAAATTTCTGCCTTGCTTGTGAATGACCTATAAGACTGGTAAAAACTTGGAAAGTAGCATCTTTTGTGAGTGTTTCATGGTTTTCCGAGAACTAGTTCATATGTTATTGTAGTTCATTCTCAGCAACCTTGCAGAGTGGGTATAGCTATACCCATTTTATAGATATAGCTATACCCATTTTATAGATGAAACTTAGCCATAGAGCTCCATCTAGAGATCTCATCCGAGGCAAGGAGTAGCAATCATATCTGAACACAGGCATTTGTCTTCACCCCAACTCAGAGCTTGTATTTAAAACACCAGTTTTCTCAAAGTCATTTGTTATGTGTCAGTATTTAGTTTGATCCGTCAGATATATTAAGATAAGTGATATGTAGTGAGGGCGTTGTTCTGAATCATGAACATTTAAGTAAAACAGAATGGATTCATAAAGAGATAAACCTGAGTACAGCTAGTATGTATTTATTAAGGACTACTTTGTACTAGCCATTCTTAGGGACTTTCTTCTCAATTGTCTGCCTGAGTTCTCTCAATATGCTCATCTCCAGGTGAGGAACTCAAATGTAGAGCTAGGAAATGGTCTGATGAAGATCATACAATGAGCAGACGTGGGAGCCAGCATTTGAACAAAAGTCTCCTTAATGCAAACTCAGCGCTCCTTTTACTGTTTTCAAGGTATAGCTAATGGATATGAGGGCATTTAATTAGCTCTATAGAAATTACAGAAAAAAACACATTTCAGAATAAAGGGCATCAAACGAAGCGATGATAGAATACTCCTTCCTGCTCGTTTGTAAATTATGCACATGTGTAAATGCTTATGATCACAAAACAGGCTAAAACAAGTTGTAGTTGAAGGGCCAGCAGCCAGAAAGTGTGCATCTTCACATGAAGAGAGGCTGAAGATCTGGGATGACAGTGGTTAAGGTTAGTTTAAAGGTCAGATTCACAGGTCAATGAAAGATCTTTATTTATCTATCTCTTGTTGGTACTAATGAGAACATGGCAGTCTAAATCATCACATTACCATGCCTGGCAAGCCAGGTGATGAGCAGGAGCTGATCAGGAAAATTTGATGAGAAGACATTCTGAGAAAGAGATAGGTAATGAAGATGTATTTTTAAAGTATGAGTCAGTGCCTTGAGAACCAGTATAAAGCACCCGTTCACGGATGGAATAGATCCATAATACTGGGAACTCGTTAAATCTTAGTTGCATTGAATGGAAAGGAGATTTCTCTGAATGTTTTAGTAATCTTAGCCCTATATGAGCTACATTTTCCCTACTTTGGACCCCTTGGGATTCACCCAGAGAAGTTGAATCAGGAATTTTGGATTCCAGTTATTGTTCTACACCAGTTACATGACAGTGGATGAAGTACCTAGACTCTCTGAGCCCACCTGTCCTTATGTTCTCAGGCGTAAATTAATCACCCCAAATAATAGCCCTTGTATCAAGTGCTTTCTATGTCCAGTCTCTGCATTAACATTAAAATTAGTCAAGTCAAACTGTCTCTAATACTGAGGAAAATAGATATATAACTGAAAATATTGTGAATCAGGGCTGAGTGCCACAAAGAATATCCAAATACAAGTCTTGCAGGGATCAGAATATGGGATGGTCATTTCCTGTATTTCGTAGATGGGGAATTTGTTTCTTTTCATTGTAAAAGTGCCTCTCTAGTATTCCATAGGTGGGGCTATAGTGTTACAATAACAGCAGTCTCCAAATCTAGTGGATCATCACAACTGTTTGAGGATAAGCTTTTCTTTTTTTTTTTTTTTTTTTTTGAGGATAAGCTTTTCTTAAAGTGAATATTTTCAGGACCTATGTCCTATAATTATAAATTAATTCTTGAAGTATGAGTTGGGCTCAAGAATGTTTGTAGCACGCTCTCCAGGTGATGTGGATGTTTGCCTAAGTTTGGGAACTGCTTATTTAAGTGACCTTTACATTTTCCTACTGAATATACATTACCAAATAGTTATTTCTCAGCTTCCTTTATTTTCGAGCTGCCAATAAGCCCACCTGCCTTTACTTTTGGCATGAATATTTTTTTTTCAGCATGAACTTTTACTTCACTGGGAAAATTGGATCCATCTAAAAAGAGCTATTTCATCTTTTCTCCACCAAACCTACACCTTGTATCTGCGTACTCTGCCTTCCCTCTTGTTGCAAGGGCGATGTGTCCCTACGTTGTCTGCTTTCCCCACTCAGACACTGCATGTGTGATTATCCCATCTTATTTCAAAACAAAAATTCTTTTTTTTTCCTTCTGGGTCAATTCTTCCTGCATACAAGTATATTGTGTTATCTTTTGTCTTTTTTTTCTGCCTTTCTATTTTTTATTTTTAAAGAAATTTTTTAAGATTTTATTTATTTATTCAAGAAAGAGAGCGAGAGAGAAAGAGAGAGCGCAAGAGTGTGAGAAGGGGGAGGGGCAGAGGAAGAGGGAGAAACAGGCTCCCCACTGAGCAGGGAGCCCAACATGGGGTTCAATCCCAGGACCCTGGGATCATGACCTGAGCTGAAGGCAGATGCTTAACCAACTGAGCCACCCAGGTGCCCTTGTCTTTAGAGAAATTTTAAGATAAATCTTGCTGGACCCCTACTCATTTTTAGCTTCCTTTTATGGCAAAGCTACTAAAACTGTTTTTAAATATCCAATTAGTCTATACCTACTGTTCTTTCCTTACCAGTTAGGAATTTATAGTCTAATTGGAGTGATTACACTCCAAAGACCTCTTAAGATTTCTGTCCCACCAGTTCTCTGACGCTAGGCCTGAGACTATCAGATGTCTCAGTTGCATTTCACCTCATAGGTCTTCCTTCTCTATGAAACATTTTTTCCACTTAGTTTCTGAGATATCACACCTTCTTGGATTCCTTCCATTTCATGGGCCAGCTCTTTCACCACCGACCATTTTTTCTTCCTCTCTCATTATGTGATTCCCAAACATGTCACACAACAGTTCCCTGTGATGCTTGAACATTTTCTAACACTCCTTTGTCTTACATTTGGTCCAAATTTTCATATATTCTTTTCAAATCCTGAATGATCCACCCTATCAGATAGACACTGATGTTCTTTGTAATAGGTTCATAAGGGTGAAAATTGCTGGGTTACAGGCAAAGGGAGGGAGTCAGGAAGGAGATAAGATTTTTTCCCACAGACATCTATGGATTCATCCTTTGAAACAGATATTCCAAAGTTTTCATTTTGGCTGCTTTTCTTTATTAAAGGAAACACAAATCAGGTTTAGAGGCATTTAGGCTACCTTCTTCCTTCCAAAGTACCTGCTTTAATATATTGTTTAATGTAGCAGCAGTGGAATGTTCTTGTTGGAAGTGGTGCAGACAGTGGCAGAAAATTCTACCCACTTCCACAATGGCGGTTCTGACATACAGAGATCCGTCAGACAGGCTGGGAGTGGACGGGGCACACTGAGAAGGAATTGATCACAGAAGGATTCAGATTTCTTTTGGCACAAGAGGTTTGGAGGGGAAAACTGGGGGCCCAGAGCAGAGTTGACACTGTTATTGTTTTCTTACAAAAGAAGTTGATTGTCCCTGAGAAGACATAAAGAAGACTATGTAAATCAGAGTCATTCACTTATTTATTTGCTCAACAGATGCATATTAAAAATTTAGTATTGCAAAGTATGCTTGGAATATGTCAAGAAATAAAACAAATAAGAGTCTTTCCTGCCAAAACAATCTTAAAAAAGAGAAACAAACCTGGAGGTATCACAATTTCAGATTTCAAGTTATACTATAAAGCTGTGGTAATGAAAATAGTACGGTATTGGTATAAAAATAGACACATAGGTCAATGGAGCAGGATAGAAAGCCCAGAAGAGAACCCATGATTTTATGGTCAATTAATCTCCAACAAAAGAAGTGAGAATATGGAATGGGAAAAAGTTTTTTTAATAAATGGTGTCAGGAAAACTGGACAGGTACATGCAGAAGAATGAAACTGGACCATTTTTTGATACTTTACACAAAAATAAATTCAAAATGGATTAAAGACTTAACTGTGAGACCTGAAACCATAAAAATCCTAGAAGAGACCACAAACGGTAATTTCTCTGGCATTGGCTGTAGCAACATTTTTCTAGATATGTCTCCTGAGGCAAGGGAAACAAGAGCAAAATTAAACTACTGGGACTATAGCAAAATAAAAACTTCTGCACATCAAAGGAAACAATCAACAAAACTAAAAGGCAACCTACTAAATGGGAGAAGTACTTGCAAGTGACATATCTGATAAAGAATTAGTATCCAAAAATATATTAAGAACTACAGTATATAAAGAATTTATAATTCAATACCAAAAACAAACAATCTAATTAAAAATGGACAGTAGACACGACCAGACATTTCTTCTAAGAAAATATCCAGATGGCCAACAGACCTAGGAAAAGATGCTCTATGTCACTCATCATCAGGCAAATACAAATCAAAACCACAATGAGATATCTGCTTACACCTGTCAGAATGGTAAAAAAACAAAACAAAACAAAAAAAACCAAACGCGCAAGAAACAAGTGTTGGTGAAAATGTGAAGAAAAAGAAACCCTCATGCACTGTTGGCAGGAATGCAAACTGGTGCAGCTACTGCGGAAAACAGTATGAAGGTTCCTCAAAAATTTAAAAATAGAACTACCCTACGACCTAGTAATTGCACTACTGAATATTTACCCAAAGAATACAAAAACACTAATTTGAGAGGATATTTGCATCCCTATGTTTATTGCAGCATTATTTATGATAGCCAAATTATGGAAGTGGCCAAAGTGTTCATCGATAGACGAAAAGATAAAGAAAATGTGAGATATATATATATATACGCACACACACACACTCTCTCTCTCACACACACACACACGCAAATATTATTCAGTCATAAAAAGAATGAAATCTTGCCATTTGCAACAATGTGGATGGAGCTAGAAGGTATTATGCTAAGCAAAATATGTCAGAGAAAGACAATTACCATGTGATTTCACTTATATGTGCAATTTAAGACAGAAAACAAATTAACAAAGAGGAAAGAAAGAGAGAGAAACTAAGAAACAGACTCTTAATTACAGAAAACAAACTGATGGTCACCAGAGGGGAGTGGGTGAGAGGATGGGCGAAATAGGTAACGGAGATTAAGAGCACACTTATGATGAGCACAGAACGGTTGAATCACTGTATTGCATACTTGAAACTAATATAACACTGTATGCTCACTACCCTGGAATTAAAACTAAAAACTTCAAGAAATGAAAGAGGTGGGGAAAAAAATAAAACACACATCCGAAAGAAAGAAAGAATATATTACCTTTCTTAGACTCGAAAAAAAGGTCTTCCCTTTGTGCAGCTTATATTCTAGCAAAGGAAGACAGACCATAGATAACATGCATAATAATTAGGTAAATTATTTACTACATGGTGATAAAATATATGGGAGAACGATTTAGAAATAAAACAGCTTATGGAGCGTGGGGGTGGGCTGAAGTTTTAAGGAGCATAATTAAGCCTTTATGAGATGGCAGACCTTGAGATATGGCCTCATCATTCAGGTCTACAGAATGATAAAATATTTTTTGCCACGAGCATATACTTTTCCATACAGGCTTTAAGGGAGGATCAAATATCTCCCTACAATATTTTAGGGCAAGGATGGTCAATTAAAGACACTCCTAGACACAGGGGCATCTTGGGGAGCCACCACACCTGCCCTGGGACAGCTGAAGAGTTTTCGTCTGAGGAGAGAGAGCTGTCGCCTCCCTCTTGCAGTTGATTTGCTTCTATTTGCTGGTCTTGACACCCAAGGAGTAAAAGCACGGGTAGACTAGGGTATCACCTGGGAAAGAAGGTCTTAGCTTGAAAAAGGACAAATGAGAGTGCAGCTTGGGGTTCAGCAACTTCATTTCTGGCTCAGAAGAGAATTCTGTGGAGCATAAGGAAAAACATGGAGGACATTGGGAGAAGGAAAAGGGTGAACTGGAGGAAATCGGAGGGGGAGATGAAGCATGAGAGACTGTGGACTCTGAGCAACAAACTGAGGGTTTTGGAGGGGAGGGAGGTGGGGGATGAGTGAGCCTGGTGGGGGGTATCGAGGAGGGCACGTATTGCATGAAGCACTGGGTGTGGTACATGAACAATGAATCTTGGAACGCTGAAAAAATACAATTAAACTAATTGGAAAAAAAGAAGAAGAAGAGAATTCACACAATAAAACCACTGGAATGGCAGCAGCAAAGCCAAGGCGTGGTGTGCCCTCAGAAGGGGACAGCCACCTCATGCTGTCAGGAATCAGCAGGAAATGGGGCACGTGTGCTCCGGGCTCTCTGGAGAATGAAAGGAAGAGAGAGGAAAGAATCATGAGGAGGCTGTGAGATGTGCTGTGCTTCACTCTGAGTAGTGTGAGTTTGACCTGGCTGAAACTGTGTTTAACTGCGGTGTAACACCATTTGTTCTCAGGGTCTAGTGAGGCTGGGTGACACCTTATTTATGGCCACAGAAATACACACGCAAAACTGGGAGTAATGTCTTTCTTCAAGCTCTGGGTTTAAATAACTCCCAAGAAACCCTGGTGCTATATTTATCACTTCACGAACATATATACTGAGAACCTTCTATATGCCATTTATGAAGCAAACTGAGGTTTAATAAACATTTCTCATTTTTAGTGTTCCAGCACCCAATATTCTTCTAATATCACTCAGTTTTGCTTTTGGAAATGGCATTTCTACCACTGTGTGTATTCTTGGTGGGAGAAAAATGCCAACTTCACGTTATTCAAGTCTTCGGGAGACAACTCCCTTCTCACAGCGGGGAAGCCAGGGTTGCGCGGTGCCAGGGACCAGGAGTCACCCAAAATGATGTTCGACATTTGTTTGACTTTGTGTTAGAAATGCTGTTAGACATTTAAGCCAATGGCAGGACATGAGAAATAGTAGTGAATGCAGCTGCATAGATGCTTTCTGCTTTACGACCAAATCTGGTTCCAAGACCTCATTCCCTATGTACCTCTGTCCCTCTGTCTTCCAACACCTTGGGGAAATGTTGACTCCCTGACCACCAGGGGCCTACGTGCTCTTGCTTTGACTAATCAGTCTCATCTGGTACCACATTCTCAAGATATTTATTCAGTAATTATTTTAAAGGACCTACTCAAGTGTCAAGCAACCTGCTAGGCCCTATAGGGAGCATTAAACTGTGTATGGCATCCTTCCCACCCCCCAGGAAGTTTACAATCTAGGCAGAGAGATTATACATTTGCAAAAACAATAAATGTAACAGCCACATATTAAAAGGAGGTATTCAGGAACAGAAAAAAGTACTATGGAAAACCATACATGTAAATAAAGTATCCAGAGATGGGGATCAGCAAAAACTTTATTGCAGGTGTTTGAGATGCTTGCAGAATGATTTAGCTCATGATAACAGAAGAGGGAGCCACAAGCAACAAGTAAAAAAAAGCAGGCGATGTTTTACTCACATGGATGACCACCACTGTTGGGAACTTAAAACATTGTTCTCTGTGCACTGACTTTTATCAATCCAGAGTCTTGGGAATAGATTTCCTCCAACTTTAACTGGATCATAATACATGTTTCTAAAAGCCACAAGTTCTGTCCCTTATTTTAAAACTTATGGCAGTACCTTGAAAATAAACCCAAGAGTAACACAAGATTGTAACTTTCTCTAAAGGTATGGATTCAGGCAGCTGAAATAAGTGGTTAGTTTAAACAATCAGGCAAAATAAAGAAAAGCTTCCGACTCTCTAAAGAGGAGGGTCCTTTGCACAGAGATGATGGAGTACCAAATTTAACCACCACCCAAGGTCCCTGGGAACTGGCATTTATTGGAGGGCTATTAATAGGAAATTGAGTTAAGTTCCCCTTTAAGAACATCATGTTGGATCTACTCTTGCAAGGCATATTACTTTTTTTCTCTTTACTTTTGGGGAAAACAGAAACAATTTATATTCTGTGACCGTGGGCTATTTTTCTTATATAACTCATATTAAGATATGGGTGCCGTTGCCCAAAAGATAAATCATACACTTTGCAATAAGGAAAGATAACAGACAAAGTTTGCAACATGCCTATGAATATCCTCTCTGTGCCAGAAATTAGATTTGCCTGTTTCAATTAGAATATATAGAGAAATCTATCTCTTAGTGTTCAAAAAGGTAAAAGGCTATGAATAGAGATTTCCGTGGCACCTCATTTCTTTTTTTTTTTTAAGATTTTATTTATTTATTTGACACACACAGAGAGAGATCACAAGTAGGCAGAGAGGCAGGCAGAGAGAGAGGGAGAAGCAGGCTCCCCGCTGAGCAGAGAGCCGGATGTGGGGCTCGATCCCAGGACCCTGAGATCATGACCCGAGCCGAAGGCAGAGGCTTTAACCCACTGAGCCACCCAGGCGCCCCCGTGGCACCTCATTTCTGCTCCATGTGGGGAAAAAAGAGATGAGAACATGTTTCCTTTTGTAAGCAGTGGCTTATTTGAACCTGTGGAGTTTGGCTGAGTCTTCAATGTTCGCCCATTTGTACAAGTAGGTTAAGGCAGGCCGGGAACTAGTACCACTCCCATGTTTGAAACAATTTCCTCTTTGCCCAGAGTCATCACCTGAATGCAGGAAAATAGTGAGCATTGCACAACAGAGTGTTCGATGAAGAAACAGTAAACACCTTTTGACTGCTTCTCGTATCTTAGTGTCCCATGACTCACTGTCTTTAAAAAATAAAAATGAGGCTGTATCCAGAGAAGGGAGTTATTTCTACCTTTGAGAAGTTTCTGTACTTTTGAGAATTGGCAGCTCTTATGTCAAGGAGATAGGACAAGTTTCTGTAGAATTGTTTGTATTCTTCTCCAATGTCCAGAGCGGTGGTTTGTCCTCAGTGAAGTTCTACAAGTAAGTTAACATTGACTCAGAGGGTGTGAATAGCACAGCGCCTATTCAGAAAAGCCAATGTCACATATCCAACAGATCCTCTCTAGTCTTTTGTGAATACCCATGAGGCAGGATATCTCCTGAAGTCTTTATTAGTCATTCTGTCTATCCCATTCAACTCCCAATGAGAAGTAGTCCTGTGGTGTTCCAAGATCTTCCCTTTGTTTTCTTTCTGGATGAAATAAAAGGATTGCCAATTTGTGGCCTGAATAATTGAAGAGCTGGCAGCCCATTAGGCAGAAAACCTCCCTTTAGAAACAATTCTTTAGAATGAACAATAGAGGCTTTCACTTCTCCCTCATCACCTGTCCTCCCATTGAATCAGGAACATTTGCAAAATTCCCTGGTGCCCTTCTCCCTCGTGGGTCCTTGACCAATCAAAGACACCTTTTTTAGACACCAGGATGAAAAATGGTAATTGTTCTATTATTAAAAGGCAGGTAACTTCAAATATTTATGATAAGCCTTTGTAGTAAATACGGTAAATATCTCTCTAGCCACAGACTAGAGACCAAAATCTAAGTCTTTGTGGTGGAAGGGGAAGCTAGCTTTTCAGAGAGAGAAAAATCAAGCAGAAATAATAGTAATTTACACCTCTACAGGAATTATAGTTCACACCACGATGTCACATATACTTTTTGATCTTTCTCACCAGTACTGGTTAAGGCAATCCAGCATTATTGTCTCAATTTTACAGCTATACCTCAGAGAAGTTAACAGATTTCTGTAAGGTCACACAGTCAATTGGCAGTGAAACTAAAACAGAAAAAAAAATCTTTTGGTTCCAAACCCTGTGATTTTTCCACTACCTCCCTATACTAGTGAAACAAGAAGAACACTCTTTTGTTGCTACTGTTGTTTTATTTTTGCTATCATGGAGAAAGAGAGGTTAGACTAATATCACTTAGAGGTAATTTATATGCTCATTAGATTCTTGAGCTTTGACATCAGAATTCTTGGATTTATTTATTTATTTATTTAAAAGATTTTATTTATTTATTTGAAAGGGAGAGAGAGAGCATGGGAGAGGAGAAGTCAGAGGAGAAGCAGACTCCCCGCCAAGCAGGGAGCCCGATGTGGGAGTCAATCCCAGGACTCCAGGATCATGACCTGAGCTGAAGGCAGTTGCTTAACCAACTGAGCCACCCAGGCGCCCCTAGAATTCTTGGATTTAAATTCAGAATTCTTAGTCATTAGCTATGGAAACTTGAGCAATTAAAAAAAAATTACTAATTCTAATTTACCTGAGCTATAAAATGAGGCTAACCATAGTACCTGCCTCATATGACTATCCTACATTAAATGAAATAAGAATACATGTAAGACACCCAAAAGTCTTTAGAAAAAGGTGACATTGGCAGTGGTGGTGATATTGGTGACATTGTTGATGGTAGGGGTGATTGTGGTGGTAGAAATGATGACTGTGATGGTGGTAGTGATAGTTGTGATGATGGTGATATATTGGTGGGGACTGGGTATTGGTCATGTTGACTGTGGTGGTGGTGGTGATGGTGGTGGAGGTGGTAGTGATGGCGCTGGTAGTGATGGTGTTGGTGGTGATGGCAGTTGCGATGGTGGTGGCTGGAGTGGGAGTGATTTTAGTGGTGATGATGGTGGCAGGGGTGGTAATGGTGGTGGTGGTAATGGTGGTGGTGGTGCTGCTGGTGGTTGTGGTGGAAGTGGTGGTGGAGGTCGTGGTAGTGGTGATGATAGTGGTGGTGATGGTGGTGGTGATAGTGGTGTTGGTGGTGATGGTGGTGGCAAGGAGTGAGCGCGATGGTGAAGATGAGGGTGGTGGTGGTAGTGATAGTCATGATGATAGTGATGATGTTGGTAGTAGCAGTAGCAGTAGCAGCAGAAGCAATAGTCAATATTTTAAAGGTGTGGAAACCGACATATTGAGAGAAGATTTAACTAATGTCAATTAAAGTTCAGCAGAATATTGTGGCCTCTAATGTAATTTTTCCTGCTCTAGGAAATAGGACTTCCAGAAAGATGGAACCTAAAATTATAGAGTCAAGAAGAACAGTATTTTCCTAATCTCATTGAGCTTGTGAATGACTCTTTTTTATTTTGTTCTTGTCATTAGAAGGTGGAGGTAATTTCATGAGTTTGCACTTGGTCTTTCCTACTATAACAGCTGTTGGTCAAACAATCATTCTGAGGATTTTGCTGACTAATATGCATGTCCACACTGATTATATTTTGATATCCAGGTGAATTACTCCAAGGAGGGTTTGTGATCTTAGTGGGCTCACTGTGGTAGACGCATTGTCTACAAAATATCCTAGTTCTTTCCCCATGATGACTTTTCTTGTGAGATAATTCTCCTTCCCCATCCTCTTGGTATCATGGTGACAATGAGATGTGCATTGGCCAATAAAATGTAAACAGAAGAGATACATGTCCCTTTTGGGAATATATCTCCTTCCTCTGCCATAAGGGCAGCTGTGATAGATACCTTCTTGTCAGCTTTGTTCTGTACAAAGGATTGGATGAGGCAGAGCTGAGGCTGAGCTATAATGTGTATACAGCATGACTGAGAAATAAACCTTTGTTTATTTTGAAGTTGTCTGGGTAGCACAGTTTATCCTGATAGAAACATCCCACTGGATAATGAGCTACTTAGGGTGCGGTCCATGTTTTAATTGCTATTAAATCCATATTGCCTACATTAGTGCCTAGACTACAGTAGGTACTCAATAAAAGTACTGTTCAGTGACAAGTAAAAGTAGTATATCTATTAATATTGCCTTAGTTTGCAAACCCAAAGATATGTCTGAGTTTTGAAAAATTGCTATCTTCATCTTCCAATTATTTACAAACAATGGTAAGTCACCCAAGATCTTATATATAACAGATATTTAATTTATGCTTACTGATTTTCTAGAGTCAGCTATGTCTTAACCTTCCTACCTCCCATAGAATTTGATAACATGTCACAATAGTCTCTGAATTCCTCAAAGGGGACAAACATTTTGTTATATTCATATTTATTTCCTCATAACCTAGATCATCCTATCACATCTGTAACAACTATACAATCAGGCATTTAACATGTACTTGGTAAATGACTGAAAGAAATGATTATAAAGAAATATATTTCTGATGGATATTAGATTGGATATTGGATATAACATATTGGATGTTAGGTTGACAGGAATAAAATTATTCAGAGAAGAAGAGACAGGGACATTTCCATCTCAAATAGTACCTATCTATTCTCTTTAACTAAAAACTAGCCAGTGATCAGATACTGACCTACTGAGTCAGCCATGTTTATGCTATTGAGTGTTAGGCTAACTGTAGCTTTACTGGTTAAAGATGCCATATACAATATGGGATGGTTAGATAATTTGGAGACAGAATTTTGTTGTCATTGCCTTTGGGGTGTGTGGGTGTGTGTGTCTGTGTACACGTGTGTGTTTCTACTTAATTGATAAGCACTCCCTACAATGGGGAATTGAAATTAGTATAATTTTCATGATGAATCTCTGCTAAATTTAATTTTATGAAACCCAAGTTGAGAGCGAATTTACTCACTTATAAAATTTGTGGGGTCCATATGGGTGAACAGATTGCTTTATTCACAGGTTGTCCCATGTGGGGGTTATAGCCAGAGATAAATATCCCTACCTCTCTGTCCTTGATGTCAGAAAGAATCAGCTTGCAGCGGTCAGTGCTTGTGGTAATTCGGAGCTAACCACACGAACAGCAATTACTCAAACATGCCTGGGCCTGGGCAACTGGAATTGCCTCTAACCTACTCCTTGCCTCCTGCCTTCTTGATCTAATTCCTTCTTCATGGTATTGCCAGATTCAAGTTCGCAAATCACCATCTTTATCAGGTTATTTGCGGCCTTCGGTGGCTTCATTTTGTCTGCAAAATAAAACTCACGCACTTCGGACTGACATTCAATGCCACCAGTCTTGCTCTCGCTCCCTTTCCAGGCTTACTCCTCCTCTCACCTGCACAAATTCCAAGTTGCTCCTGACCTAGATCACGCAATATCTGCTTCTGCATCTTCTTGTCTGCCTCCTCTTCTTGCTCATGTCCCTCCTTCTGTCCAGAAAACACTTTCCATCCTCTTCAGAGTCATTTAGCTGATAAGTATTTACTGAGTAATGAGCTATGGGTCTGGTCCTGCTCTGTCCACCAGGGATACAGAAATTAACAAGAATGATTAGGTCCTTGTTCTCTTGGAGCTTATAAAGAAATCTATTCTAATTTTTAAAATACTGTCGAATTTCCTCATTAGGGTGCCTCCTATAGTTTGTTCAACTGGAAGTATTCTTTCTTCCTACTAAAAATTTTAAGCACTTCTTCTATCACCAAATTGTATGTTTATCTTATCTCTACATTTTGAACAAGAAGTTCCTGGAAAGGAAAATCATAAACTCAACTTGCATATTTCCACAAACATGGCTCCTGGAACATGGCATATCCCCAAAATATTCATTATTACTTAAAGAATTATTAACAAAATGAATTAACACTAGATAACATCCTTTGAAATGTACTATGTGCCTAGCATTATACAGTGTACTTCAAATATATAATCCTCACTTCCACAACAACCTGATATGGTACCTATTATCTTTCTAGCTTTTTTAATAAAAAATTAATCTTCATGGAAAGTAAGCAGCATGGAGTTTGTTGGAAAGAGTGGATCATTTCTCTCTCAAACAGTCTTCAGTTCCTCTCCCTAACTATAGACCTGGCCTGTAACTGGATACTGACCTTACAGCGTTAGCTGCGCTTATGATAGAGAATGTGGGTTGACCCTGGTATTATTGATTTAGGGGATCGTGTAGACTAATTCTTCTTTGATATAAAAGTTTGGCTGCAAAGTTGTTATGGCCAAACTGGGATTCAAAATCAGGCCTATTTTACAAAGCCCACAGATTTTCCCCATACCACTCTGCTGAATAAGCAGAATAATGGAAATGACTCAAATGCATCCACCGTAGCAGATGCTCATGACGCTTTGCCTACCTCCCTTAAGCACTGACCTCTAAACGCAAGGCTATTTATTCCATATACTTGTGGGGATTTTATCTGGCCATGAAAGCAGTGGCAAGCTGCATGTGCTGCAGAGTTCATGTTTCGAGATCTGTTCTCAACCATTATCACACAGGCGCTGTATAGACATCCCAGCTTCCTCCCTCCTTAGTTGGGGTAAATCTGAAGCTTATTCTACACTGTATCCCACATTTCTTCAATTGCTCGATAATGCACCCTATAATGATTTGTTTCCATCCCCTATCTCACTTTTCCATTTGTGGTCAGTGTTTCTCAGAATATCCGCCCACACACACACACACCACATATACACCCATACTACTTATACTCAAATTCTCATCTCAGGATCTGTTTCTGGGAAAACCCAAATCAAAACACCTGCTTGATTTTTAGTTGTTGGTGCTTGTCCTTTCTTCCCTACCTGCCCCCTCTACCATCAGCACACTCACCTTTTCTCATTTTATAAACCAAAGGTCATCCATAAGATTGGCATTGCTTGGTTCAGTTTTGAGCTCTCAGCCAGCGTGTACTTGTGTCAAAAGCTCTTTTCCTGCACAGGGTCATGATTTTAGAAGTGTTTGCTGTCCTTCTCCTAGGGTCAGTTGCTCCAGGCTGGATCTAGTTTGAGGGACCTCAAAGAAGCCTGCTAACACAGATTCTTTGGCTACCTTCCTCTTGTGGACGGCTTCACCCATGCCTAAGGAAAAGACTTCCTTTCCCAGTTCTGTTCTCCTTAAGGACTACTTGCAGGTCTAGTCCTGTGACTTACTGAAGAGGAAATTTACCCTATTCTCTTGTCCCTCCTAGGCCTTTGCTGGGAAATTTGAATCTGATTTTCATTTTCATTCTCCAAATATCACTTTGGTCAGACATAAAGGATCTGTGAGGATTAAAAAAAAAAAAAGTGCAAACCTAAGCTCCAGATCGGAATCCAAGGATATTTTCTCTGGATGGAGGGCTTCCTATGGTTCTTGACTTGGTGATTTGGTCTGGATCACAGGTAAGTATAAACCATCTTTTCTTTCTAGTGTGTATTTCATTGACCTCTTTTCTGCCTGAGGTCATGTGCATCATTCTGATGATACTAATTATCTTGTTCTGAGAGGCATCATGGCAAGGAGGTAAAGACACGAATTTTATAGTCAGACTTGGGCTCAAATCCTATCAATTTCCTTTACCAGCTATTCAAACTTGAGTGAATAACACGGACTTTCTGATCCCTAATTGCTTCATGTAAGAACTGAGGCAGCAACAGGTCACCTGGGTGTATCAGTCAGTTAAGCGTCTGACTTCAGCTCAGGTCATAATCTTGGGGTCCTGAGATCGAGCCTCATGTTGGGGCCTGCTCATCCTTCTCCCTTTGCTCTTCTCCCTACTTATGCGCACTCTCTCTCTCTCTCTCAAATAAATAAATACAACCTTTAAAAAAAACCAACCATGACAACATCAGTGACTCCAAAGTACATTTTAAAAATAAAGGATATTTTTTATATGTTTTCTCAATATGTATTGAACATTCAGTAATTAGGAGCTATCAGTCATGTGAACCAAGTTTTTGGAATATGACTCTTGAGTTTTGCTTTATTTTTAAACATTCCCAATAACTCAGAGATACTTGCATCTCTCCTCGATAATAAAAAGAGTTTAGAATTTATATCAACGTTCATAGAAGATGCAAGCCTCTAGTTTAGAGTAGTCTTGGATGATTTCAGAGGTCAGAAGCACAATCATATTCACCTCTGACACAGCTGAACAGTGAGTAATGGCTGACTTAGGATGTCTTGCTGGGAGGCCATGGGAAAAATTATGGAGTTGTCAGTGGCAGTGATTTGGGTTACATCTTTACGTTGGTCGTTGTTTATCATGCCAACCTTGGGTGATCTTCAAATCCACTCAGTCTGAAGCATCCATCATCTGACATCATCTGACATCATTCTGGGCTATGAAAGGGTATAATCTAGCACCCTCCCCTTCTCTCTGGACATCAAGAATCATCACTACTCTTTCTTCCAGCAAACAAGTTGGATTTTATACCATGTCATTGGATACTTCACTTTTATTATAAGATTTTCCAAAATATTAAAAACATGCTTACAAGATATATAAGCAATGGATTTGGAAACAAATGGCTTTGCTTTAAGTATGTTTTCTGCCTTTCCCTAGTTGCATTAACCTGGCAAAGACACTTGCCCCCTATGAGGTTTGGTTTCCTCAACCACAATGTTTGCTTGCAGATGATGTAAAGTTTCTATGAGGGGTGAATGAGGCATTTATGATGATATGCTATGTCACAATAAGGGAAGGAATAAAAAGAGGGAGTAGAAGACAATAATGAGGGAGAAGATGGATAGGACTGACACATTGCACATTCCTTTCTTCTCAGAGGGTTTTTAACTCTAAGACCAAGCTGATTTCTTTCAAAGAAGTAGATGACTTACTTAATATTGAGATTTATTTTGAATTAATTCCAAATTTTTTAATTACTTTGTCTATATCTACTGAGATTGGATTTGTGGAAAGAAGCACAGGTGCAGAACTTCTTTTGATCCCATTTGCCCTATGGATTCATTATTTGCTCCTAGATGAAAATAAGTCACCCTTACAGATTATCTGAAAGAAAAGTAAAGAAACACATTGATAGATGATTCCACTGGGAGTTAGTAACACTCTCCTGACCAGACAGTGATGGATATGGATAAATGGGTAGAGGCTCCTCATTATCGTCATCAGTGCTTGGTTATAATTAGATTGTAAGGAATATGATTTAGCTAAAATGCACAAGAATAACGTCAAGATATCTGGGATTTAGGACCAAGACCCTAGGGGTAAGTACGTACTTGATTTTGAGCCACTTTCTATTAGTGATATAAAATGTATGTCTAAAGACATAAAGTAAAGAATCCTTAAAGAGTAAAAAGGGTAAGGTTGGGATTTTTTTTTATTTCAAGTTTTTTTTAAAAAAAGATTTATTTATTTTAAAGAGAGAGAGAGCACAAGCAGGGAGGGACGAAGAGAATCCCAAACAATCTCTATGCTGAGCATAGAACCTGACACAGGGCTGTATATCATGACCCTGAGATCATGACCTGAGCTGAAACCAAGAATTGGTCATTTAACCAACTGCTCCACCCAGGTAACCCTAATTCAGGTTTTTATTTCAATTCTCGTTAGTTAACACATACGGTAAAATTGGTTTCAGGTATAGAATTTAGTGATTCATCACTTATATACAACACCCAGTGCTCACCACAAGTGCCCTCCTTAATACCCATCACCCATTTAGCCCATCCCCACCACTCTCCCTCCATCAATCCTCAGTTTGCTCTCTCTAGTTAAGAGTCTCGTGTGGCTTGCTTCCCTAGCTCATTTTTTCCCCTTCCCATATGTTTCTCTGTTTTGTTTCTTAAATTGCAAATATGAGTGAAATCATATAGCATTTGTCTTTCTCTGACTGACTTATTTTGCTTAGCATAATATACTTTAGTTTGTTGTTGCAAATGGCAAGATGTCATTTTTTTGATGGTTGAGATGTCTGAATCTATATATATATCTACATGTAAATATATGTATCACATCTTCTTTATCCATTTATCAGTCAATGGACATTTGTGCTCTTTCTGTGGTTTGGGATTTTTAAATCAGTCTATCTAGAGGGCTATTTTTCAAAAAGTGGTCTTGGAAGTACCCAAACATTGGGGAAATTGCCCAAACTTCATGTTAAATACACGAACAATAAGACCTAAAGAATCAGAATCCTGGAGTGTTGCCTTGGGATTTGAGTGTTTAAAATATCCCCAGATGCTTTGATGTCTCTGTTCTGAAGACTGTGCTTTGAGGATCACTGCTTTGAAAGTATTGTTCCTAATAATTATGGTGTAAGTACAATCAGAAATTTTAAAATGTGCAAAAAATTTGAAATATGAACTTACCTGTAAGTCAGATCTTAGACCTACCTACAGGTGACACTTCTGGGCAAACCTTGTTTTACTGACTTCTGGATAAGGATTTGTCTGGATAGATTTCTCATAATCTTTTCCTGAGATATGAAAGACCATAGTATAGTTTTAAAGGAAGAAGACGTCAATGGTTTTTAAAAAAGAAGAAAAAAGAAATAAACACTGGATAAGCAAAGAGACTATAAATATCCCAAGAATTCAAAATGAACATCTCTACTACTTAAGTTCTCAATCTGGGATAACTTTGCTCCTCAGGGGACATTTTGACAATGTCTGAAAAGATTTCTGGTTGTCACCACTAGGGATACGCAACTAGCATGCAGGGGATATAAACCAGAGATGCTCCACACATCCCACTATGCACAGGCCATTTTCTCAACAAAGAATTTTCCAGTTCAAAATGTCAGTAGCCTTGAGGTTGCAAAACTGGAATTTAAACCCTTTAGGTTTCTTAATCATACAAGGCACTTAAAAAAAATTGTGTATCATTACAAGAATTATTCTCATTTATAGAGACAAAACAAAGGTGTAGAAGTTAGTAAATATATACGGGTTCCACAATTTTAATGACTGGCATTTTTTGTAATTCAAAAAGCGCGTTGTTTGAATCTAAATGTTTATTATTTTACTAGAATGTTTATATGCACATATGAATATACACACACATATTGATAAGTGGTCTTATATGATGATTATGTACACAAGGCTGGGAATCCAGCATCCTGAATTTGAATGCAAGCATCATCAAATGCCATCTTACTAGAGTGGACAAATCGTGTAACCTCCCTAGGGCATACTATATTTATCTATGAAATGTGGTTAGTAATACTACCTGCCTCAATAAACCGTGAAGAGGATTAAATAAGATATTCCCTGTAAAGCAATTGACAGAGTGCTTAGCACATAGTTGCCCTGAAAATATGTGTTTTTATTTCCTTGACACATGTTAACCTAGCCATATTTGGACCTATGCCGGAGCACAATGTCTAGTCATTAGCAATATTGGCTTCTGAACTATCAGGACTAAAATATCAATATGGTAAACACTATCTCTGGAAAAAATGAAATTTCTACTTTTGTCCTACTAATGAACATTTGAATCTCATTGTGTTAATTAAAGCAAGACATTTTCAAAAGTTTTATCACTGACGTATGGGAATAGCAACCAACCAACCAGATAAGCATAAGGAATATCCATAAACTTGTTAACTCAAAGGCTGTGTCCATTTCATCATTTTGTGCCATAAATTGAATCAATGAGAATTCTGCTGGATCATAGAGGATATCTTTTGCCACATCCTTGGCTTTTCCCCTCCAAGCAGCCCTGAATTTACTTGCAAGCCCTTTAGGTGTAGAGAGATGGTGTGAGGGAAAGGCAGGAGAGAAGGGTATAGGCCCAGCCTCTGTGGATTACTTGCAGTGTGACCCTGGGCAAGCCATGTTTATTTTCTAAGCTTAATTCCTCATTAGTGAAATGGATACAATACTGTGGCTACCCCAGCAATTCTTGTGAGAATTATGTAAACCAAGCTACATCTACTTCCAAGAACAGCACTTACTAACCAGTAAATGCTAAATAGATATAGCTACTATAAAATAAATATCTTCAAAATCTGGAAGAGCTAAAAGAACAAGAAAGACACAAGAGTGGAGGTGAGGGAAGAGGTTTCTTAAAAGATTGCTTAAAGGATGTCAGGAACTTGATTCCCAACCCTTTTGTCACAAATTCACTACCCATTTGTTATTATTAATGTTTAAATCTAAAGCCATTATGACCAGAGTACCCATCACTTTGGCACTTAAAGTAAGCTGTGTTTTTTGTTTTTTTTTTTTTTTTGAGTGAAAGCATATCAAATGTGAATTTAGAGATGATAGTAATAAATAATATTGGAAAGCATGATGGTGCTGTGGAAAGTTACAGGTAAAATAACTTGGGATCAGTTAGTGACAGGGTGTATAGTTCTAACGTCCATCCTGAGAGCATATTATAACAGCATGCAATGACTGATGTGTGCATGACTGCATGTCATGATGCAAGTATTATTCAGTGCTCAGAAACTTCTGTTTAAGAAATTTTTATTTCTTAAGAAATTTTATAATGACTGCCACTGAACTACTAGAAATGTTTAAAAATGCCACTTTATGGTTTATAGTCTATAGTTTTCTTGAAAAAAAGTACATAGCTTATTTCTAATTAACACCAGGTAGCAGGTATTTTTCTTTTTTAAAGATACTTAAAGGTTCAAGTTAAAGTTCAAATCCAAGATCTGCTCTTATGGGAAGAGTAGGAGGTTTATCATTTACGATGCTTACCAGCAGGTAGGGACCACCCATCAGCATAAATCGTCCTGTCTTCTCCCCATCATTGTACCACCTCCTTCCTGAAAAGAATATGAGGGAGCGAAGACAACTGCATGACTAACAATTTGGGGATAGGGCATGTATGGTTTTATCCTTTCTGTTAGCTTTCCCTGTGAGCTTGCCTATCCAAAGAAAATTATGCGCTCTCAATTTGTCTCAGCTGTATTGTAAACTTACTGGTAGAGACACTAAATACACTGAGAGAGTCTCATCCACTTAATCTTTTATATTCACTCAAATTGCTTCAGAACTGAGATGGGGAGGGTATATTATTTATTAGCCTTCTAAAACCCTAATGTCTGGTGTATTGCATGAATAACATTGAGAAAAAGGCAAGAGGTAGAAGTTAGAGAAGTAAAATAATGCTCTGTGATACAGAATTCTGTCATGGTTAAGTCAAGTAACTTAAGATTTAGTTCTGTGCTGGGTGTCAGTCATGTGGGATTTTGATCTGAAGGGCTATTGTTGCTTGTAGAAGGATTTTCCATATGAGAATGCCCCAAAGTGTGGAGATGAACCAGAATAATTCCAGAAACTAAGTGAAAAGCAAGTTATTTCAGGAATGAAGGAATGATTGACAATAATAAGGATCATGGAGGTTGAAATTTCCCACATATATATGGAAAAATGGAATTTATTGATGCCATTGTCAAGAATGCTTTCAGCACAGTCGAGAGGCAAGACATGGTGTGGCAGTAAGAGAGAATGAGAGGTGACCAAGAGGAGAACATTTATTTGAGAAATTTTGCTTTGAAGAGGAGCAGAAAAATATGGCAGAAGAGTCTGAGGATATGGTGTTAATATAGCTTTACTTTTTAGGTGGGAGAGGCTATAGCATATTTGTATACTGATGGGAAATTATTGAGTGGAGGAAAAATTGATAATGTAAGGGAGAGAAACACTGAACATTAAGATTAATGAAAGAAACTAATAATAAAAGATGACATATTATATGATTCCACTTATGTATAATGTCAAGAACAGGCAAGTTTATGGGGGAAAATATGGTGTGACTTCTAGTAGGTCCCTGGTTTCATGGGGGGATGGATTAATATGTCCTAAAATTAAGTTTTAGGAATGACTATACAACTATGAATATATTAAATACCATTGAATTTTACAGTTTAAATGGATGAAGTGACACTACATCTGAAACTAATGATGTACTATAAGTTGGTTAATTGAATTTAAATAAAAAAATAAGATAAAAATAAAAGAATGAAGTGTATGGTGTGCAAATTATATCTCAATAAAGCTATTTTTAAAAAAGAATGAAAGGTGAACAAACAAAATGTTAAGCCCATAAATAAAATTACTCATGCATTGACATTATAAAGTAATCACAATAATACCTAATATGTAGTATTGTAAAAATCAAGAAAGAAATTTGAGGTTCTGTGATAAAATTAACATTTGCTTTGTAAGGAGGTTAATAGTATTTACAGTCTTAAAAACAATATAGTTTCTAGAAGAATAATAAAAATATTGCCTAAATTTAGATTTTTAGATTAAATGTACAAGTAAACGTTTTAGAGTAATCAACAAAATAATACAAATATTATACCATATTATATTATATATTCAAAATTTGTAGAGGAATTAAAATTTTAATGAGAGTCAAAGTAGATTACAATACCAAAGTTGCAAAAGAAAGGAAAATTTATAAAACAGTTTCATGATAAAAATCAAATAGAAAGCAATAAACAAATTGCTAGAGGTAAATTCAAATATATCCATAAGCACAATCAGTATAAATAGTCTGATTGTCCATTTAAAAGAGATTAGGAAGAGTTAAAAGATTGACAGATTGGATGAAAAAATCGATTTCTGTATCTTAGATACAGAAGAGCAAAACAGAAATGGATTGAAAGTAAACGGATTGAAAAAGATACAGCAGGTGAGAAGGATGTTCATATGCAACTAACGTATACCTCATCTGAAGTGGCTTATGTAGTATAAAACTTTATTTCAATCTCACACAAATTAATGCATCATTGAGTGCTTGGAAATTTTATGGTGGCTTAAAATTCCTCTGGAAAAAAGGATAACACGTTGTTTCTCTTTGCAACCACTAGTGAGAATCGTAGTTATCAGGCATCTGATGGAGTTCCAGCTAACACATCCATCACTGGAACACAGGAGCAGGAAGAAGGGCAGAGAAGGGCAATGGCAGCCAACAACTCTGTTTAAGAGTCCCCAGGGACTCCCATGGGACACTTCCACCCAAGTCTGTTGACATTCCCTTATGTCTGCTGGGGAGTCCAGTCTTCAGCGAAGATTCGGGTATTTGGAGGCGAGGATGAAGAGGGGCAATCATCTGTTCTTGTGAAACCAAGAAAAGAGTATGACAGAAATCATCCTGCTGCTCCAGGCTACTGTTACACAAAGTAGACTTGAAGTACTAAAGCATTGCTAGAGGTGAAGACCGTCAGATTTGAACCATAACATCTTTAGATATTAAATTTGATGCAAGTAGACTACAGTGAACTGAGTTTTATTTACTCCAATGTGCCATCTTACCTTCTACAGGCAGGAATTCAAGTGATGACATTTTACACTTCCAGAGCTCTCTCTCCTGCTCTCTCTTTCTCCTTGTAGGTCCTTAGTTTCTCCTCTTGAAAACTTCTGGAGCTGTAATAAACTCGAAGCACTGCAGTGTTGGCGGAATAATATTAACAACTTTGGATAATACATATTTCTGCTTGTCTCTTCAGTCATGCTGGACTTTGGTGTTCATTTCCTACATTTCTCCCTTCATCACATGGTGATGGGACTGTTGAGTGTTCATAAAGAAAATATAAAACCACCCCTTCCCATAAACTATATGTAGAAAATAACTTAAAACAGATTATAGATACACACGTAATTGCTGAAAATACAAAACTTCTAGAGGAAAACACAGGAGGGAGTTGCTGTGATTATCTGATTGGCAAGGATTTCTAAATAGGCCACAGGAAGAAAATACCATAAAACAAAACAATGGGGAGGGTATGTGCTATGGTGAGTGCTTTGAATTGTATAAGACCGATGAATCACAGACTTGTACCCATGAAACAAATAATATATTATATGTTAATAAAAAATAAAATAAAATAAAAAAACTATAAATTTGACTTCATCAAACTTAAAAACATCTGCTATTTAAAATACATGATCAGTAAAATTAAAAGAAAAAAACAAATTAGGAAAAAGTATTCACAATAGATGTATCTGTAGAGTATTAATATTTAATATACATCAAAAACTTATAGTTAACAATATAAAGGCTAATATCTATATATATATATATTTGAATTCACAAGCAACAGGTGTTTATAAGATTTTATTTATAAAATTAAATGAATTTTAAAAATAGGTAAAATACTTAAAAAACATATCACTGAAGAAATTTTAATGAACAGCAAAGTCAAATATACTTATTATCATTATATTCATTACAGAAATGCAAATTAAAATCACAATGATATTACCACTATATAGACACTAACATGGCTACAGCTTTAAAAACCTGATAATACTAAGTGTAGTCAAAGATATGGAGGAACTGAAAGTCTCATATGTCACTTAGGAGGATGCAAAATATTATAGCCACATTGGAAACTCATGTGGAAATTTCTTATAACATTAATCATTCACTTATTTTTACCATTAGACCCACAATCCCTCAATTAGATATTTACCCTAGAGACACGTAAACGAAAGTCCACACAATCCTGTATCCTATATGTGTATAGCAGCTTTATTCATAGTTGCCCTTGACTGAAATCAATCCTAATATATCTGAATAGTGAATTAATAAAGACATCGTACACAGTATATCCATAAAATGGAGTAAGCTACTTGCCCTCACAACAGCATGGATAACTTTGGAAAGCATTTTGCTAAGTGAAAGAAGTCAGACTCAAAAGACTGCATGCTATATAATGATCCCCCGTGCATGAAATCCTAAATGGCAAGACCTTAATGGTAGCCATCTTAGTGCTGGAGAGGGTAGAGGGCAGTGCAGGATTGCTTAGGAGGGGGCACAGGGTAGTTTCAGGCGAGGAGCATTTCCTGGTTCTTGATTGTGGAGGGGGCGTACTACTGCATACAATTGTGGAAACTCATCAAAATGTAACCTTTCAATGGGTGAATTTCATTTTATGTAAATTATACCCACGGAAAGACGCTTAAAAGATAATGAAGTTTTGGGAAAAAAAAAAAAAAAGATTCACAGAATGAAAAGCTGAAAAAATTCATTAACACCGGAAATACTAACAGAAGATCTGAGGGTATACAATCCAGAATGAAGCATGATACAGTAGGAAGAAATGGAAAGAACTGAAAAAGGTCATTACAAAAGTATAAGTAAATAGAAGTTAATAATGAAGTTCATGAGTATCAGCGTCTGAAAGCTTACTGCTAAGAGGAGGGAGCCTTGAGAAGGAATCCTCCCCCAGGACCTTAAGATCTGTTCAAATGTAAAGCAGGGAAACAGAAAATCCCTCTAGCATTCCTGATCTTACAATGAGTACAAGGCTGTGGTGATTCACCCCTGGGGTCCTCTGAAGCCCTTGAATGGTAAATCCCTCTCCTGAGTATACAGCTTGGCTCAACACCCTTTGCTAATGTCTAATGGAAATAGAGGCATTTTCTTTTCTGGGAGGAAATACTTCCCAAGTCTTACTGTTCTTTATACACAATGTTTAATTTCTTTCGATTAGACCAAAAAAAGTTAATAAAATAAGAAACATCATCAAGAAATTTAAAAATCAAAAGAACCAGATTCAAAAATAGCACAGAAATTGAAGTTTCTGGTCAAAGAATTTAAAATAACTGTGATTAAAACTTATAAGGTAGAAAAGAGGTATGCGAACAGGTGGGAATTTCAGCAGAAGGACATAAACCATATTAAAAAAAAAAAGAGCCCAGTGAGATTGCGGGATATGAAGTGCCTGATATCTGTGATACAGAATTATTTTGATGGACTTCGTAGCATACTGGATAAAGCAATGTAAGTAGAAGACAAATTAATAAAAGACAAGTTAATAAAAATTATCCAAAAAAAAAAAGAAGAAGAAAGAAATATGACAGAACATTCCCCATTTCTGTGGGGAAATATTAAATTCTCCAAAATATGTGTGGCTGCAGTCCCAGATGGAGTTGAGGGAGAGGAGGTGTCCATAGAAAACATACAAAATGTAATGGCCAATAGTTTTCTGAAATTGGAGAGAATATCCCACAGATCCAAGAAGCTCAGAGAAGCCCAATAAGGATAAATAAAAAGAAAAACACACCTAGGCATGTCTTAGTGAAATGGCGAGAAGTGAAGAGAATGAGAACAGCCTAGAAACATTCAGAGACAAAGGAGAAACATTTTCCTGTATATAGGAACACAAGTGGACAGAGTGGACAAAAATTCAGTTAGGATACAGAAAATTTGATTAACATTATCCATCCATTTGACCTATTGACGTTTACAGAATGCTGCATTCAACAAGAACAGAATACACATTATTTCAAGTGCACACGGAACATTTACCAAGTCAGAGCATGTAGCACAAATAAAAAACACATATCAAGTACCTGACTAATCGTGTCAATATTTACATTACATACAATGATATATAAACTCCTAAATTCAAAGGCACAGTTGGCCAAACAGATTTTTAAAAAATCAAGGCATATGTGTTTTCTGTCCATAAGAAAGATTATGTAAATATAGAGACTGGTATTAAACCGAAATGATGAAAAATAATTATATGCTAAGTAGACCCTAATCATAAAGAAATGATTAGTGATATACCAATATTGATGTTGTTTTAGAATGCAAAATGAAATATGGAAGAGTAGATAAAATAAATGTGTTCACATCAAATAACAAAGTTTAAAATGAGGCAGAATAGAGACCTTGGATCCTAGTCCCTCCTTGTCTGCTGCTCTCAGACCCCGGGCCCCAGCTGCATTGCCTAAATTCCCCAAGATGATTTAGCACTCTCCCAAGGTGCATTGCCTAAATTCCCCAAGAAGATTTAGCACTCTCCCAAGGTGCTTCCGTATAGATCATGCTCTCCCAAAGAGGGGAGCCAATCAGCCCTGAGAGACTGCGAAAACTACCCGATACCCTCCCCCATCACCTGTAGCCATAAAAAACTCACCCCTAACCCTGTCCATTGCTCAGACCTTTGGAGAAGGGTCTCTGAGCCCACCAGTGTTAAATAAATCTCCAATCCTCCTAAGTCTCCGAGTGCCGCTTGGTTCTTCCACCAGGATCCAGTCCAGGTTCCGCAACAAAAACACATAAAGAAAAAAATACAGCAGAATTGAAAGGAAAAGTACACAAATATTTGGAAATTTCAACACATGTCTATCAAGAACTGAAAGTAGCAGTAGAGAGAAAATCAGTAAGAATAGAGAAAAATTGTACAATGCTCTAAATCAGCTTGATTCTATTGCCATTATTATAACCTTCCACCCACTAATAGCTAAGTGCACATTTTTTCCCAGTGAACATGGAATATTCACCAAGCTAGACCAAATAAGGACAATTAAATAAATCTCAATACATTTAAAATAATTGAGATAATACAGAGGGAGTTCTCTAATCACAATATAATTATAAGCCAATAAAAAAAATCCCTGGTTAAGTCTCTGAACATTTAAGTAACACACTTTCAATTAAATCAAAGAAGAAATTTATAGTTTTACAATTCTATGTTAGAAAAAAAATGCTTAAAAAAATGATCGAGGCTGTCACCTGAAGAAGGGGGGGGAGAATAAATTAAATAAAAGCAAACGTAACATTAAGTAGTATTTAGACCAGATTAACTTTAGTTGTGCGAAGAGTAAATATAGAAAGCAAGATTTAAGACTTGCAATGTCCAATGAAGCTGAAAAATATGGTTAACTCAGACAAACAATCACAAATGAATGAATGAATGCATGCATGTATAGAGCAGTATAGCCTGAGGACCCAGAAGGTGAACAATGAAAATTTTTCTGGTTCCATGTTTGTGTTTGGAAGTTTTATATGGTGCTTTGCATAGATCACAGAATACTATAATAGCAATTTTCAAACAACACATACATCTTTGACTTCATTTCTGATTTTCTCTTTATACATCTAGAAAATGATCTCCTGGATTAAAATGGATAAACACTTTTAAAGCTCTTTGCCCAAGGATGTTTACTATACTTGTATTTAAAGTTAGAATCGATTTTAATGTCCACTTATAAAGTAACGATTAATTATTATACATATATAAGATAATGATAAAGGTATTAAGGCAATTGTTTTGAGGTTCTTTTCAAAGACTGTAATCAGGATTTGGATTTAATATTAAGGGAACAGAATTGGAAGACTTCACAGTATGACTGAAACCATAAAATAGTTATATCTACATAATAATCTACATTAATGTCATATCCGTTCTTATGTTTATTTCACACATGCCTGTCTCAAACTTCTGGTGTCCCAAATCTGAAACTGCCCACCAGATTACTAACTAGCACCCTTCTCTGAGCTAACTATGATTATTTATCCTAACTCTGACAGTGACTCCAATTTTATACTCCCAGCTTCGCCTTGGCTCTCCTGGCTCAATTTCCCACCTTTCTTCTGAGCTCTATCCACACATGCTCTGGCCATGATAGCGGTCCCCTGGGTGCCAACGTACAGATTTACAAAGATAAACAGATTTACAAAGTATAAACACTGAACAGTGAGATCCCTTTCCTCCCTCATCATTCTCTGCATTACCTTGGCATAACTGAGCAGCCCAAAGTCCCTAGAAAGCTTGTTACAGTTAAAAACGATCACAGCTTTGTAGTAAAGCTTGAAATCAGGCAATGTGATGCCCTCAGCTTTGTTTTTCTTTTTCAGCATTTCCTTACAGTTAAAAACAAGGCAAAATCCAAAAAACAGCCGAACAAAAACAAACACAAAACTTCCCAGGAGGAGATGGGAGCAGAAAATCTAATGGGCCTTTTTCATTTTTTTACTGCACATCTCTGTGATAGAAGCAAATGTAATTTTTATGTAGTTATGAGAAGGGAAATTGAAGCAAGGATCATTTTGTAGCATTATATTCCTGTGCACTTGTTCCAACTTCCCTCTGCAATCGCTGTCCACCACTCTGGTGTAATTGCATAGGTCATTTGTGGAAAAGCATAATTATATCTTAAAGTAATGTTCCCTCGTGCACTATTAAGTCATGAATTTTTCTAAAGTAGATAGAGGGAGGGAACTAGGTGACTGGAAGAGAAGTCACAGAATATTGGATCCAAAGGGACTTAGGGAGCTGCCTCATCTCCTTTGCAATGCTATGCTCCTGCCTGGGACGTCCTCATGAGACACAACGACTGCATGGCATCAAAATTTCTTTTCATGTAATGATCTCTCATTAGGTTGAAGCCCCCTTGAAGAAAGCCGCAAGTCATTCGTACTTCCCAGAACCTAGCACATTTCCTGTCACAGAAGGCACCCTCGGTGTTTTCCACTGAGTGAATGTTGAGGTGATTGCCAAGAATGAAAATGTGAGATGGATTTTCTTTGACAGAGCGCCTCCCACCCAGAGACATTTAGACCCCTCATGGCGCCTGGGTGGCTCATTTGGTTAAGTGTTCGACTCTCGGTTTTGGCTCAGGTTGTGATCTCAGTGTTGTGAGGCTCAGAGATTCTCAGAGATTCTCTCTCTCCCTCTGACTCACCCACCTCTTAAAAAAAAAAAGACTTTAGATCCATGAAAGACACTGTTTCGGAGTCTTACTGAACCTGTTTTCACAGAGGAGGAATGCATATAGATTGGAAAAAGTTAAAAATGGAGATGGCGCTGGCTTAAGACACCCTGATGCCCACCAGCTTGTGAGTTAACCCTCGTGAGTATCAGAATTCTCGAAATAAAACATGGATTATCATTCCTGCTGATGTAACGAAGCCATACATCTACAAGTGCAGAATGCAGCGCCAGGTTCAGCGAGGTGCGTAATAAAAATGCATGTGGTGATATTTAGCTACTACTTCTAGGCATGGCACAGGATTATTTACATTCAATGAATCTTTTTTTTTTTCAACCGGTGGCCATGTGGTAACCTGTTATGATGTGCCGAGCAACGGGCCGATACCATATATGAGCGCAACTGTGAACAAGACACAGTCAAGTCAGATAAGGAAACAGGCTGATCTCATCACCACCCACTGTAGTTATCCTTGGCCAAATATACAAAACAAGTGATTTGTCTTTGATTCACTTCTTACATGATTAGTATAACCTCCTACAGGTTAAGGCAATATACTTGCAAGTTAACCAGACATAGGTTAGTGAGTTAAAATATTCAAAGCACCTATATCAGAGCCTGGCACACAATCCTTGCTCAGGAAATGTTAGCTCTACTGTTGTATAGGGGAAATGCCTCCAGGCTTCAGCTTCCTTCTCAGTAAAATTAAATTGGCAAAATATAATTATAATTATAAATATGAAACAAAATAAAGCTGGAAAGTGGGAGAATGTCAGAGGCTCCATTTTTCTAAATGATGGTCAGAAAGGACCACACTGAGGGGGTGACTTTTGAATAAATGAATGAATAAAAGGAGAGAGCAAGAAAAAAAGTTAAAAGGGGAAGAACATTCCAGAAAGAGGGAAGAGTAGCGAGGAGACAATGAGCGACAATGAGCGAAATGAAGCGGGTGAACTCGAGGGACATGTAAGTGACAACAAACTGACATAGAGGAGATACTCAATACGTGCCCCAAATGCAGATTGCTTATATTTGGAAAATGTTTACCTCTCATAAATAACCTTCATGTATATTCTTTTATTGATCTTCACACTAGTTCCAAGACGCTGTTGTGGAAGAGACTGAAAAAGTGT
This sequence comes from Potos flavus, assembly GCA_028534135.1. NCBI lineage: Eukaryota > Metazoa > Chordata > Mammalia > Carnivora > Procyonidae > Potos > Potos flavus. Next base: position 2,177,233 of record CM052900.1, on the reverse strand, counting down.
TTGTTCCAGGTTGCACAGCTGGTAAGTGATGGAGGAAAGACGTGAGACCATATTTCCTAAGTCACCTGCTTATTCTTGACGTAATAACTGAACTCCAGCATTTGCCCTCTGTTCACATTTTTCAGTCAAAATCTCCTCTTCAAGGTCTTCCCTCTCTTGTGTTTAAATCCTGAAACTATCAAAAGACAATGTACTATAAACGAGATGTTAACTTGGATCTCCTATGATTTTAAGCCCTCTCTTCCAGACATGCAATGTATTTCCCTTTGAACAGACACCCTCAGGGCAAATTTTATTAAAAAGTGTTTTGATTATAGGGTGTGTTGGTTTTTAATGGAGCAAAGATTTCTTTCAAGTTCGTCTGCCACCTCCTACCTTTGGCCACCTTCTTCTACACTGCGTCAAAGCCCTCTGTGGAACAGCAGTGTCTACAAGTTGATGGCATCATCACAAATCATGGCGGTGGCTGTTGGGCTCACATTTACAATCTACGGGTGTTCACGCTGGTTTATTCTTGGCAAGATGTGGCTCATAAACACACTTAGGAAATAATTCTGACAGAGAAAAATGCTCGTGATGCTTTGGTCCAGATGCTCCCGGGGATCAAAGACTCCCTGGCTATGAGCGTTCCCTTTGGAAGCCGTGCAGTTGGCTTTGATGGACTTGATGCTTTCCTGAATGCCAGGGACAATATTATCAGAGCATCTTTCTGGATGGATAGGGGAGAGCTCTGTTTGCATTCTGTACCCTCCCAAGTCAGAGTACGTAAGCAAGAGACAGAAATAGCTAAGTTTGAATCCAAACACAGTTACTTCCTAGCTATAACTTTGAGCAAGTTATTTAATTCTCTGAGCTTCTGTTTCTACAAATGTAAAGTAGACATAGAATGCCTACTTTTTTTCTTTTTCTTTTTTTTCTAATTTCAATCTGTTTTAATTTGAAAACAACTCTTATCTTGTCTTTGGTGCATGTGCTTGGGAACTAATGGAAACATCTCTTCCCTCAAGAAATGGGAAACAGGGGCACCTGGATGGCTCAGTCAGTTAAGTGCCCAACTCTTGGTTTCGGCTCAGGTTGTGATCTCAGGGTCCTGGGATTGGGCCTCGTATCTGGCTTGGCACTCAGCACAGAGTCTGCTTGTCTCTCTCTCTCTCTCTCTCTTAAATAAATAAAATCTTAAAAAAAAAAAAGTGAGAAACCGGTCGTTGTGTTTTGTGAAGTCTGAGCTCCCCATGCCGTGGCGGCCAGTGATTTTGGAACCCTAGTTTCTGATGATACTGGTACCATAATTCATATTTTTTTTATTTTGAACCTAATTGTAGACTCAGAAATTAAAAAAATAATATATTACAGAGAGAATCTCTGTACCTTTCATCCCATTTCCCTAAATGATGGCATTTTATATATGTACGGCAACATCACAACCAGGATAATGGCATTGGTGCAATAATAAAAAACAGCAACTATTAGGAATTTTGAGTGACAGTTGAGTGCCCATATTCTACCATTCATTTTTCCTTCCTCCATCTGAGGAAATCATACACAGAGACACAGGATCCGTCTATTAGTGTCTGGACAAATGATGGGATCTTGGGTAAAAACTGGATATTAGAACATTGTTGAGGCTTGAGGTCTAAGTTAAACCCCATTCCCCTTCATTCTCTTTGATACCCATGCATGTACCAAAGTGGTACGGCACATAGAAGTATTAGACATGTGGATGGATCTACCTTCAGGAAGCACACATTGTCTCCGCTTGCTGACCACAGAGCACACATATAGAAGCATCCTATAGGTAGGCATTCATTAGCAGGAAATATAAGAGAGGAGCAGATGCTGACATTTAAAGGCCAATAACTGCTCCCTGGAAAAATTTTTGTGGCCTAAAAGTTATTTCAAAGCTTCTGTCCTTTGGGACAGAGTCCCAACCCAGAAAAGATGTGTGGAGGGAAGGGCAGAGGGAGAGTGAAGAAGAGAATTCTCTTCATGCCTTATCTCATGGAGTATCCAACAGGGGACGATGTTATAAATCAATACAGGCAAGATACTCCACACAGTGTTGGGAACATGGTGATTATTCAACAAAAAATAATTCTGTTCTCTGAAATCATATTCTCTTAGTCAAAGAAGACCAGTGCTGAAAGGCACTCTGGAAAGTAGCTAGTCCCCTCCCCCCAGGGGAGAAATCTCTTCTCTGGAATCTTCTCCAGGTTGTCTGGCATTCTCTCCTGAATGTTCCTGAAGTACGGCTCTGGGTGGCAGGTAGAGGGGGCTGGTCATTTAGCACCCACCCAAGGTCTTCTGACCCACCTGTACTGGAGAGGTTAAGACGATAAGAGCTACATTTCTGAGACACTCTTGCAGGTAGAGTCAGATAGGTCCAAGACCCGGTAAAACATATATGCTTTTCTGAGACCTGGAGGCTGAAGTGAGTCACCTGATCACCCCTGCTGAGATAGCTGCGGTGATGTTTCTAGCATCCAGTTATGGAGTCATAGCTGCCCAGGATGGGCAGTGATGGCAGGAGTGCTTTTGTTAGATGAGTCTTGTGATGTACGTAGCTGCTGTATTTATGGCTGTGTAGCATCGTTCCTGGGAAATCTGATCCCCTCAGAGATTCTGAGGGCTGTAATATAATAAATATTTCTTTTCCTGCTTAAGATAGCTAGATTGATTTTATTTTTTAAACAAGGACCCTGATTAATATACTCTTCAAAGGCTCTATATTATCTACACAATAAAATGTGATATATTAATGCAATAGCCAAGCATCTACATGATTTAGCCCCTGGGACATCTCCTGCCTCATCTCCCACCCTGCCCACCCCCTGACCTTCCATTTTGCATTCCGACTCAGAGTTTCATGAATATCTCCATTCCATTTTGAGGAAAATTTGGTTTAGATATATTTGACTTTTATTGCATTGACTCTGTCCTCAGACTTTATTAGTTCTCTGTGTGTATGTGTGTAAGAAATCATTATTGGACACTTATTTTCCAGTCATGTATCTAGGCTTTGGGTTTACAGAATGTCATAGAGCTTACAATGAATGGGGAAGAAAAAAAATCAACATGCACATTTGAAATGCATAATTTTATATAATTATCTTTGAAATATGTCATTACACATGAGTCGTCAGGAAAACATTTCTCTGAGAAGGAAGTGTTGGGAGTTAGAACCTCAGTTTTGACCAAGGATCAGCCATTAAGAAAGGAAGGAAGGAAGGAAGGAAGGAAGGAAGGAGAGAAGGAAGGAAGGAAGGGAGAAAAAGAAAGAAAAAAGAGAAAACAACTTCTGGAGAAAGAATTCTAAGTAGAGAGAACCACAAAGGTGATGATTCTGAGGAAGAAGAAAGCATAGTGTCTGGGAAACACCAAGGAAGGTCCCTGTGCCTGAAGAGAGTGAAGGAGGATGGAAGCAGTAAGAGGTCATTTAGAGAGGGAGGCCAGGGGCATTGCCACCTGTGTGAGCAATGGGATTTAACTTCTGATTCCTGAATTATGGGTTTTTTCCCCCAAGTTTTTATTTAAATTCTAGTTAGTTAACATATGGCATAATTTTCATTTAAGGAGTAGAATTTATTGAGTCATCACTTACAAACTACACTGAGTGCTCATCACTTACAAGTGCCCTCCCCAATACCTATCACACTTTTAGCCCATCCCCTGCCCACCTCCCCTCCAGTAACCCTCGGTTTGTTCTCTAGAGTTAAGAGTCTGTTTCCTGGTTTGTCATTTTTTCCCCCATATGTTCATCTGTTTTGTTTCTTAAATTCCACATATGAGTGAAATCATATGGCATTTATCTGTCTCTGACTTATTTTACTTAGCATCATACTCGCTAGCTCCATCCTTGTCATTGCAAATGGCAAGATTTCTTTTTTATGGCTGAGTAATAGTCCATTGTGTATATATACCACATCTTCTTTATCTATTCATCAGTCAATGGACATTGGGGTTCCTTCCATAATTTTGCTATTGTTGATAATGCTGCTATAAACATTGGGTGCACGTATCCCTTCGAATCGGTATTTTTGTATCCTTTGTGTAAATACTTAGTATTGCAATTGCTGGATTGTAGGGTAGTTCTATTTTCAACTTTTTGAGGAACCTCCATAGTATTTTCCTTATAAAATTGAACACCCCAAAAAACAATTAATCCAATTAAAAATGGATAGAAGACATGAATAGACATTTTTCGAAAGTAGACATACAGGTGGCTAACAGACGCATGAAAAGATGCTCAACGCCACTTATCATCAGGGAAATGCACATCAAAACCATAAGGAGATATCACATCACAACAGTCAGAATGGCTAAAATTAACAACTCAGGAAACAACAGATGTTGGTGAGGATGTGGAGAGTTGGGAACCCTCTTATGCTGTTGGTGGGAATGCAAACTGCAGCCATTCTGATCTCCTGTATAGACTGGACAATAGAATTTCCCTCTCACACAACAATGCTCTGAAGTTTTGGGGGTCCCAATCAAAAGGGACTTAGGGCCACCCTTACAAAGAAGCAAGGCAGATGGTTGTTAAATTGCTTACTGAGTGGGCATGGGGTAACTCCGGAGGCAAGACTGTTTATTCCTGGAGAAGAAAGACTTCCAGAAATGAGGCTTGCTGGTTGTTCATCCTACTAGAAAAATCTGTTAAGTTTGTGGCCAAGTCTGTGGTAGATTCCTCTCTTTTCTTTGAAACACCTTGGGAAAACACTCTATTATTTTCCTCTTCTTTCTCTTCTTTTTCTTCTCTCACTAGCTACCTCTGCACTGTTTATTTTATTTGTTTTGTATCTAATCTTCACAAAAACTTTGCAAGGAATGCATATTATCCCCATTTTACAGTTAAAGAAAATGATTCTTAGAGAAGCTAAGCACCATGCCAACTAATGATACTTAGTAAGTGGTATAATCAGGGTATGAACTCACTACCCTTGTGGTCTCAAAGCCTGAGGTATTTTCTGTATATCATCACACCATCTTTTATATACAAGGACTCCACATATGTCATTCCTTCTGATGTAATCACTTTTAGTCTCTATGCATTCCTATTTCTCATGGATCTACCACAACTCAGCTTAGACATCAATGCCCCTGACAGCGTATCCTGAACTCCACTTAAAGCCTAGGTCTATTTTGTTGCCCCCTCTGTGTGTAGCCTCAGTCTGTCAAAGCACATATCACATTTTGTTGTTTTTATCTGCTTAGTCACAAGCCTCCCCTACTAGATTGTGTGAGTTCCTTCCAAGCAGTGATTGTTCTTAATCTCTGCACCCAGAGCTCTAAATTTTCTGTGCTTTCTCCATTAACTTTTCTTGAGTAAATACAGTCCTTAGAAATTGGAGATGTGAAAGAGGCAGGAGCCACAGGCGTGTGAAGAAATGATTCATCTCTGGCTTTCGAAATGTGTCAGTCATCTTCTGCTACCATGGTGCTGCATAACAAACTATCTCAAAAAACAATGGTTTGAAATAAAATTTACTCTTGTTTGTGAATCTGAGGGTTGGCTAGGTGTTGACTGATCTAGGTTGGGCTTGGCTCCAAACTGCAAGATTACTCCAAGTCTGTTCCATGTGTCTCTCATTCTTTTGGGAACATGCCAGGCCATGTTCTTCCCCCAATAACAGCAGAAACTCAAGAGAGAAATCATATTTCAAGTCTTTGATTACATTGTATTTGGTAACATCCCACTGGCAAAAGCAAGTTACATGGCCCCAAACCAAATACCGATGAGAGCTGGAATGTGCATTGTGCCTATCAACAATGGAAGGAAGAGAGGAGTAAATATTTATTTTATAATGTCCCAAAGTAACCAACTAAAAAAATAGAAGTGCATTGATTTAACATTTATTAACTGTAGGATCTGGAATAAAATACATCAAGATCTCTAGTGAGGATTTGTACTCTGTCTGGTGTGTTGTGGACAAATTTACCTGGAATAGAAAAATACACAGGGGAGGATATCTGTGATACACTTTTATCGGGCTCCTGCTAGGTTTCAGAACCTGCATAAAAACTGCAGAGAGGTGCTTCATCTTCACGACTCCCAGCCTGGAAGGAAGACGGACGCACAGCCAACCATCTATGTAACAGCTTCCTAGTAAGAAAATGCTCAGGATTCCAAGGAAAAGAGAGGATCAAAACTTGACTACATGTCAGGGGGGAGTTCCTGAATAAGGCAATGTCGAAAGGGAGTAATTTAATTTCTCATCCTATGGTCTTATGTGCTGTCTGGCACAGAATATGCATTCAACTCAGCACATGGTTATTAAAAGATTTGTGGGGACAAACCACTACCTGCCTGACCATGAGCTCTCAACATTACCCTCATTCTTCCTTCTCCTTTTACAGATGAAGAAACTAAAACCCAGATGGCTGATGTAACTTTGTAAAGATCACACAAATATTTAATGGCAAAGCTGTAAGCAGAACCTGAGGCGTGTGGCTCCCAGTCCAGCGATTCCGTGCTAAAAACTGCATGAAAATTACCTGACTCTAGTTTTCAATGGAATAAAAAATAAATTATGCAGCTGGGGGCTGTCTAGCACAGTGGTGGCAACATAGTATAAACGCTGTAAATGTTGGTTGAATTGAGTTAGAAATTGGAAAGATTCATAAAGACTGATTTAGTCCACACCCTCGGTATGCTCTGACAGGAAGGGAGTACAGGAGCTGGGAAGTGACTTTGTCAAGGCCACATGTCTCATGGGCCACAGAACTACAGCAAGAATCCTGTGCCCTTTGCCTCTGGATCCAACACTCTCTTCCTCATGTTGTCACTGGGGTGTGAATGAGATCCTGTAAGCTGTGCCTTAGGTAAAGAGGCATGACATTGTTTAAAGCCATTTCATTGTAAGCTCCGTCACAAGCAGCTGAGTAGGAAAAGACAGTAATTCAACTTGTCAGGGTCCTTAGAAACCCACTCTGGGGCGTTGTATTCATAATGGAAAGAACTGTAATGCTTGAATGTGGTTATTCGTGGACCCATTTTGAAACCAAGAGTGTATATTCTCAGCAGGCTTAATGCAGACAATTCCAGTTAAACCCAAGCCTCCAGATAAGCGAAATTTCCAGGACCTGCTAAATAATTCCATGTTCATTTAGTCTCCTCATGCTGGGTGCTGTTGGCATAAGGCAGGGGACAGGCAAAGCAACCACAGATTCTTTGTTTCTTTATCATCATTTCCGGTAAGTCTTGTCTCCCCATGTCACTTTGTCACTTGCAACTTCAGATGGCACAAAGAATGGTCCCCAACTTCTCTAATAGTATAGCGTGAGACTGAGTTGCCCACTCGGTTTTCTTGCTCTGCAAACTTATTTTAGTCTTAAATGACCTTCCAAGGGCAAGGACACTGAATCAATAGAAGGACCTAATGGGCCTCATTTGCCCCTGCAGCTATGTGGGGGAAAAGAAAAATCACAAACAGGAAGAAGTGTTGTCTTCACTTAGTCATCATAAGGGAAGCCACATTGTGCCCCTTTCTGCATCTTTGACTCCCTCCTCAATCCTGATGATTGTTTGAATGCTGTTCTTTTCTGGAGAGGAGAGAGGGAAAAAAAATGCATGACACCAACATTGAATTCATCCCAACTTTTTAGCAGATTATAAACCTAAAGCATTACAAATTAGCATATCCGCCGAGAGCCACTGTTTACCCAGCCTGATCTTTCAACTTTCACATGAGAAACTGAGTTCTAGGAAGAATAAACAGCTCGGCCATCATCCTCCCATAAGCTTAGTGTGGGACAATATTGAGGTCTCCATGTTTCCATATCTATAGGGCTTCTCACCTACACCTAGCTGATGCTTAATTTGCCTAGAGTATTCCAATGGTATTAACAGATTTATACATATTGAACTTCTCTGATAACAATGCTTCCGGAGCAATTTCATAAGACACACATGAAATCCTTTCCACTTTATCCGCAGTGCTTACTTCACCCCAAAAGATATTAGACCGCCCAATTTATTCATTAACCATGCCTCTGAGAAACTTCTTTTTGGTCCTCCAATACCAAATGCATCATCAAGATAAGGAGATTTGAGTCCATGAAGGATATTGGAATCCATGGTCTAAACCCTAGAGAAACTCCCCAGTTGTGCTAAAGGGGCACCTCCCTTTAGCACAAAGATCCCTGGTTCTTCTGGGATCAGCTTGCACTTGAGGATTAGCAAGTCCTGGGTATGATGCTCAATGCTGTGAGTCTCTTATGTCTGCAGAGACAGGACAAAGTGCTACTCTGTCTCTAAATTCCCTCATCTGTAAGATAGCCTCTCAGTGTATTGATATGACAACGAGTACGCTATTTTTCCATTTCCTCCATTTGTTTATAATTAAAGGCAGTGCTGTACTAATTCATTTTTTTCACCCTACCCACCAGCATTGGATTATAAAAGGTAAGCATTTATGTTAGTTTAAAATTTGGGGCTATAATTAACAGAAACTGCCTTCTTCTGGCTTAAGCAACTTGAGGGCTTTTTCTAGAAACTTTAGGATTCCAAGAAGACAACTATGAAAGGGACTCTTTCCAGGAAGCCTCTACTCATTCTGGGGGCCTCAACACTACTTCTGTCCCTTTGTGACTTTCCCCTCTGCTATGATAAGGGTGGATAGGCCTCTCTTGTTCTTCCTGCCTGGTGTTGTCTATATGTATTTGTATGGCCACCATGTGTCCCACCATGCTTCTTCCCATCTCTAGGGGGAATGAGTCACAAACCGGGTGATTGGACTCTAGGACAGTGACTGAACTCTGTTGTCCAGAAGGAGAGGTCTCAGGGATGTTGAAAGTATAATGCATGCTCTTGTGATCTAGAGCACATATGACTATTTCTCTTCCTCTCAAAGCTTGCCACGAGGTCCAGGTCTGCCATGTCAGCCAGACGAGGATTGGACAGACAGCTGCGGCCATCTTGCTAAACAAAAGATAGTCTTCTCTATAAGAGAAATGCTGATACTAGGTATAAAATTTAATTTTTATCCATTTTTGTTATTTTTTTCCATAATGTATGTTTTGGGAGAGAAGAGTAAGAGAGGAATGGGATAAAAAGTCATTGCCGACAGGGTAAATTTCCAATCCCATCACCTGATATGCTAGGCACTACCTTCCCTGAATTTTCTCCTATTTCATCCCCTTTGGTGCAACCATTTGCAGCTCCTAAATTCAGCATGGTCTGTCCACTAGTCTTCTCTTATTTTGCTTACCAATTTAACCTCCCTTAGAAAAGTTGTTGCTTAAGCTCATACACTCACTCAACTTCCTCTTTCGTTCTCGCTCAAGTCAGAATCCACCTCTGATGGGTGCAGCTTTTTAAAATCCTTCTTAAATGTTGGCATGAAAGAATCCGTGCACACGATGATAAGTGACATGGGGATTTACAAGTCAAGGGTCTACCAGGGGACAGCAACAATGGATACAACTGAAGTAAGTCTCAGAGTCTCTGACCCCTCCTGAGACCTCAGAATCCCTTAGTATTATACAACCATCAGAACTTCTACATTTATGAATACCTGAGAATAATAGCTACATAAAAATGTGGAATTCCTTGGACAGGAGAAATAGACAAGAGGTGGATTAATGACAGAACCAATGTTTTATCTTACAGAAGGGAGCGGAGAAAGGAAGTACAAAGGAAGAAGTAAACACAATGGAGACAATCCAAGACAGGTTTAAGGTGAAAAATAAAAGAAGCAAAGAAAGTATGTGCCTGGATTCCCAGAAAAGAAATATCCATAGGGCAATGAGATCTTCTAGGGTAGGCATCAGGAAACAGTGATTTGGGGTAGGCACCATGTGGGATGGATCAGTGGGTTTCTCGTTAGTAGATTTGGCTTAGATATCTTGGACATGGATTTAGTACCATCTGTCAATGAACTAATTAATGGAAGGAGGTTTAATCAAACAAAAACCTATTGATTATAATACATTTGAAATCCCTTGATCCTTTGGGGTAGTTCCATTATACTGGGGTTAATGGGGCTGTAGATCAGAGGCATAGCAGTTTGTCACAGTAAAAAAGGATGGATCAATGTCTGGATTGGTTGTCTGAGGAACATAGTGGGCCCTCTTACTACTGACACAACCATTTACCTGCTGAAAATTATGAAGAAACACACACACACACAACACACACAGCTTAGACTCTAGAAATTGTCCTAAGGACAAATAGCAAATGGAGGCACATTTACTGAAGAAAATCTGCTAAATCTCAGTAAGAACTGTGGCAGTTTGTGGCACTGAGCCATGGCGCACTCATAACTTCCCCCTTTGTCGTAGCTTAATGTGATGGAAGCTCTATTCCAGGTATGTGTAGCAAGGGGATGGGCTGCCCTCTCCACCTAACCCCATCTAGGACTGCGGTTTCACTAGGGAGGGTGGGCGTCTAGCATATTTCATCCCCTCAGCTCCGTATTGCAGGAACTCTACTCCTGGGCCCTTCCCTGATACAGCACCTGCTTCTACGATGAAGGCTCTGCTCAAAGTGAGACATGCTAAGAATATATTAGGCTCCGAGTGCACCTGCTTCCACTAACCCACAGAGCTAAGGTTCCATACCAGCAGGTGCAAGCATAGAAGATCAGGGTCTGTCATCCCTACTCAGAGCAGAGTTGCCACTCTGGGAGAAGTGGGCTGCTGGCTGATAGAATAGTACAGAGCTTCTTCCTAAGAGGAGAAGCATGCCTTAAGAGTAAAGAGCTCCACCACTGTGGTAGACTGAATAACGGCTCTCCACAGATGCTCACATCCTAGTCCCTAGAACCCGTGAATATGTTCTTATATGGAAAAAGAGTTTTGCAAATGTGATGAAGGATTTTGAAATGGGACTGTTCTCCTGGGTTATCTGGATGGGTCCAAAAAATTCAAATGGGAGCTGGGGCGCCTGGGTGGCTCAGTGGGTTAAGCCTCTGCCTTCTGCTCAGGTCCTGGGATCGAGCCCCGCATCGGGCTCTCTGCTCAGCAGGGAGCCTTCTTCCCCCTCTCTCTGCCTGCCTCTCTGCCTACTTGTGATCTCTCTCTCTCTGTCAAATAAATAAATAAATAAAATCTTTAAAAAAAATCAAATGGGAGCACTGGGTGTTATACGAAACTAATAAATTATTGACACTACATCTGAAACTAATGATGTAGTATAAGTTGGCTAATTGAATAAATTAAAAAAATCAAATGGGTCTTCAAAAGATGGAAGCATGAATATCAGAAGGAGAGACAGAAATAGATATAATGAGGGAAATAAGAGATTGGAGTGATTAGGAGAAGGACCTCCAAGCCAAGGAATGAAGGCAGCCTCTAGAAACTGAAAAATAAGCAGTTTATCCCGTGAAACCTCCAGAGGAATGCAGCCCTGCAACACCTGTGTTTTAAACTTCTTATCTCCAGGCTCTAATAGAATAAATTTATGTTGCTTTTAGCTACTAAAGTCGTGGTAACTTGGTATAGTGGCAATAGAAACTAAGACAGACACCTCTGCGTAGTGGTACGGACCTCATTTGGAACAGTGTAGGGAATATCACACCTAAGGGCATTGCCAAAAGCAATGGAGATGTTGGTGATAAGCAATTGGGAGATTTACAAACTCTCACAGCACAAAGAGCAGTATTGATCAGTTGAAGACAAACAGAGAGAACCAGGGAAAGACACAGCTAAGAAAAGCCCTCTGAAGCTCTCGTAACTACGCCCCCGAAAAAACAATCCTACCTTATTAGAAGGTAAGTTCTTTTTTATAAGGCCTATGTACATTTGGAGTTTGTTTTCCATTTCATTTTTCTCCAACTGTGTTCCTGAGATTAACTGGTGAGAGAGGGGAGCATGCTTTGCCATGGGTCCGGTGTCTCATTCAAATGTCAGGGTCACTATGCCAGCTTCCATTTAATAAATCACTGCCAAGGGTACACTGAATGGCATCATAGTAGCTTCAGATCCATTAAGAGACGATTTAGTAACTCCACGAGAAGATGGGTCAAGGATAACACTGGCATTACCTTGTGTACCTGGAGCTCGGGAGTTCTCCTCACATGCATTTCATCCAATTAATCCAGATGGCTATCCTGTCCATTATACAAATGGAGTAAAATGGGTACAAATGGGTAAACTGGCCTATAAGATCAGGAGAATGTGTCAGGTCCCACTAACAGGTGATGTTGCTACCCAATATGGGATTCAGGTGACTTTAACTTTTGTCTCTGGCACCGTAGTCTGTCCTGCCACACTCTTTGTAGAAGTCTGAGAGAAATCTGAAACAATGCAAAGTGATACTTGGGATTACACTATTAGGTATTTACCCTAAAAAATTTAGGTTTTAAAGCACGGCACCGGGATGAAGAGGAAACAGAAAACCACGTAATATGTAATATGGAGAGGAGTAGAGGAATTGAGAATTTAGTTTAGAACAGGCAAATGTGATTCTAGAAATAGTACCCATGTAAATAACACCCTGAAATTTACAAATCACACATCCCCGTCTCCTCATTTACCCTTCTAAAGAATTTATAGTTTAATCAAGTCTCCTATTTTTGTAAATGAGAAAACTGAACCCTGAACTTGGTGACATCTGTACAGTGATACACCCAGGAAATTAGGAAAGCCAGTGTCTCGACACGGGTATTTAATAAGCTAGTGTTAGTTGCTAGATCAGACCATTGCCCATATTAATCAAATCAAAACTCACCTTGACCCATAACTACTTCCTGATCAAGCTCTTCTGTTTCTTTCAGCAACATCTCTTTTCATTTCTTTCTCGTTCCCTACTCGCTGGACATATTAGTTTTATTGCTGTTTCTAAAGAGACCAAAGTGTCTCAAGAAATTAACACTTTATTTTTCCTCTCTCTGAAAAATTCTTCTTCAAGATCCCCATGTACTCGGCTACTTACCATTCTCCGAGCTCAGCTTACACATTACCTCCTTGGACTGGACTTGCTTGCCCCCCTCATCTAAAGACCCTCTGCCTGGAAACCAGTGCATATTATAACACTCTCTCTTTTTGGGTTTGGTCTTCAGAACACACATTTCAAATCCTGTTTACTCATTTCTGCTCTGCCTTTCCCTGCTAGAATCTCATTCCAGGAAAGCAGACACGTTGCCCATTTTATACACTATCATATCCTCAGTATCTGCACAATACCCAGTGCATAATAGAGGACAAATATTTACTGTGTGGATGAAAAAAATATGTTAGCTACAGGGGGAAAAGGCAAGTAGTTGTCTTTGTGAAATATAGGAGAATTAATAAACTCATATTTAGCCTCTGGGGTCAGAAACAGGTTTGGTGAATGAGGTTCTAGAGAGGTAATAGAATTTAATCCTCCCCAAAGAAAGAACTTTATAAAGCAGCACATCTCTGCATGCTCACACAGACTGTCCCATACAGCGGTTAGTTAATGATTGGTGAAATGTTCAAGGAAAGGCTAGACATGCATCCTCAAGGTGCAAGGGTGCCTGTATCCTGCATGTGTTTGTACTAATGCAGCTTCTATCCTAATTTCTCACTTCTGGAACCTATGACTCTAAAGGGGCATTTTGTGTGTAAAATGCTGTTTTATGGGACAAAGACAAGAAAGTAGGCAGCCTTGCTAATCGTACTTTATTATTTTCCATTAAAGGCATACAAATCATAAGATAATTCTAGAAATTACTTATGATCTTGTTTGCAAAAGTCTTATGCTCAGAGAAGAAGTTTTAGCAGCATCTTAGATTTCAATTTATATTAAATATGCAAGTACCCCCTAATTATTATTATTTTTTAAAAGATTTTCTTATTTTTTTGAGAGAGAGAGAGAGTGTATGTGCAAGAGGGAGAGCACAAACAGGAGAAGGGGCAGAGGGAGAGGGAGGGGGAGCCCAATGTGGGGCTCGATCCCAGGACCCGGGTTCATAACCTGAGCTGAAGGCAGACACTTAACCGAGTAAGCCACCCAGGCTACAATTACCCGCTAATTAGTCAGTGAGGAATGATTTCAGTTGCAAGTAACCAAAAACTTCACTAAAGTGCCTTGAACAAATAGGGGGTTCTAATAGCCATATGATCAGAAGTCTGGGGATAATCAGTTGTCAGCAGTGATTTAATAGTGGTGTCAAGGAACTTTCACTTTTTATTTCTGTCCATTCCTCTACTTTCTAGATTGATAGCTCCACCTCTCAAGTGATTTCACAAAGAATAAGTTGCTAACTCTTTTCAAGTGTTAGAGTCTCGTATGTAAAATACTAAAATTAATGGTTCTACTTTTATTGCATTGTTATTAGAAATAAAAAGATAATATATGACAAGTGCTTTGTACTGGACTTTGCCTTCAAGGGCTACATAATTTACTGACTTTATCATCGCTGCTCTTCTTACTGAATTTCTCTGACAGCACACCTGTTTCACCCTGCACTCACACTCAGCTTTTGGCTTTATTGTTTAGGTCAAGACATCTACTTGGAGAAGTTTTCGCTGACAAACCCGCACTGTTCATCCTTCTGTGCCCCTCCCCCAACATGTGCCAGCTTCCCTTAGGGCTCTGAACACCCTCAGCCGTGGGAAATGCCCACTTATTTAAACCCTCCAACTTCAATGTCAGTTCAGTTCAAGCCAGTTAGAGCCTATGGAATAACTACGACATGTCAGACATGGGAAAATCTCAGCGCAGCCTTCTTCCAGTTCCTGTAAGTGAAGTTAGTCACTCACGTATTTGAGTTCTAGGAGTATGTCCCAGGTCAGACTCTCTAGAAGCAGGTTCTAAAATAGGAATTGGGTGGGGTAAGTGTTAATTAGGGATGGATTTCCGCAAAGGGAAGGGAGGGAAAGCAGGACTGTGCAGAGAAAGAAGATGAACAGTGATGCAACCAGACAGAGGTGCCTAAATGGTGAAATGCTAATCAGAATCATCCCAAGTAGAACCCAAATAGCCAGATCTTTATATCCCTCCCTCACTCAGTCCCTGAAGTGGGCTCCCAGAGGACATGGTCTCAGGCAAAGCAGATCTGAAGTGCCCGCAGCTGGAGACTGCTGCCCATGCTTCTTGAAGCTGTGCAGGAAGCCCTTTCTTGAAGGGAGAGTTGCTAGAACATCTTTGGCTCTATAATAGTCTACCCATTGGAATGTTCAAATTCACTTGTCCAGATGTATTCAGATTATGACTCCTCCTGAATTCCAGTGGACTAATCTTCCTAACAGAAAATGTAAAAGATTGTTGAGCGTGTTATATAGGTTCTTTATATATTTTGGATACTAACCCTTTATTGGATATGTCATTTGCAAATGTCTTCTCCCATTCAGTAAACTGACTTTTAGTTTTGTTTTGCTGATTGTTTACTTCACCGTGCAGAAGATTTTTATTTTGATGTAGTCCCGGTAGCTTATTTTTGCTTTTGTTTCCCTTGCTTCAGGAAACACTTAAAAAAATACTGCTACTGCCAATGTCAGAGAAATTACTCCTGTGCTCTCTCCTAGAATTTTTATGGTTTCATATCTCGCATTTAGGTCTTTATTCCATTTTGAATATGTTTTTGTGTATGGTGTAAGAAAGTGGTCCAGTTTCATTCTTTTTCATGTAGCTAACCAGTTTCCCCAATACCATTTTTTTTTAAGATTTTATTTATTTATTTGACACAGAGAGACACAGCGAGAGAAGGAACACAAGCAGGAGGAGTGGGAGTGGGAGAAGCAGGCTTCCTGCTGAGCAGGGAGCCCAATGCGGGGCTCGATCCCAGGATCCTGAGATCATGACCTGAGCTGAAGGCAGATGCTTAGTGACTGAGCCACCCAGGCACCCCAAACACCATTTTTTGAAGAGACTGTCTTTACCCATTGGATATTGTTTTCTGCTTTGTTTAAGGTTAATTTGCCATATAATTGTGGCTTTATTTCTGGGTTTTCTATTCTGTTCCATTGATCTATGTGCCTATTTTTGTGCCAGTACCATACTGTTTTGATTAATATAGATTTGTAATATAACTCATAAGATACCTCCAGCATTGGTTTTCTTTTTCAAAATTGCTTTGGCTATTTGGGGTCTTTTGTGGTTCTATATAAATTTTAGGATTTTTTTTGCTCTAGTTCTGTGAAAAATGGTATAGGATGAGATATAGCCCCTGACACTGCAATAAGTTTACATTTCACAATAGATAGTAATGTCTTTCTTTGCCCTTGATCTACTATAGATTCTTTTCCACCTCTGCTATTATCAAGGTCACCTGGTGGTATGACCTAGATCTCACCACCAAGGTCAGAGTCTCTGTCACAATGCCCTACTTTGGCCAGAGTTGCTATCTCTGTCAATTTATAGTCACAATTAGCAATGGAATGCCAAGAAGCATCTAAGGAGATCATGTGGGTTCCACAAATATTCCTTTGCCCATATTCTGTAACAGGAGCCCAGTATCCACCTGATTATCAGGGTCAGTAACCTCTTGCCTGCTGGTCTCTGGACACAAGGAACCACTGAAACTTCTTAGATAGCACCTATAGCTCATAATTAAACAATTTTTGTGGTGTCTCCTGGTGAAAGTGTATCCCTCTGGAGACTAAGACTTCTAATTCTGCATACCCCAGCTCGTGAGCATGAGAAATAAACATCTCCAAGTGAATAATTTGGCATGATAGCAACTGGAGTCATTCCTGCTTCCACTCTTTGGTTCACAGACACATGCATTGTTTCTTCTGGAATACTGCCATAAAAAAACTTTGATCCAGTAGATGCAATGAGTCCTAGAATATAGATGCTAGTCATCACACCCTCAAACTGCCACTTCAGCTTTGCCTTGAGCAGGATATTTTAATCCTCTTCCAGGTTGGTGCCTTCTGGGTGGAACAATATGTGATGTGACAAGTGGATTCCACTGCTGGGTTCCCACTTCCTACCTTCTTTTCTGTAAAATAAATTACTTAGCAATGTTACATGGGATTTCATGCCGATGGACCACAAGTTCTCAAATAGTGGGTGCTCACTGAGGTCCTTCAGGAAGCAAAGGCAAAGTCCTGAAAATACCTAAAATAGGTGTATATCTTAATGTGGACAAACTATTGGCTCTTCCAGGAGAGAAGGGGTAGTCCACTGTAGTCAATTTTTCACCAAATGGTGGGATCTCCTAAAGGAATTGTGCTGTGTCAGGGCTGAAATTTTCCCTCTCTTGCCGGCATGTTGGATAATCAATGGTGATGGCAGCCAGATCAGCCTTGGTAAGTGGGGGTCCATAGTGGTGAATCCATGGATAGCCTTCATCTCTTTAACTATGGTCACTTCATGTACCCAATGTGACAACAATGAAGTGGCAGACATCAGAGGCTAGACTATATCAAAGATGTAGTTATTGTGCCCTTGCCTATTTAGTATTTTGTCAGTGGTTGATGCTTTCTGGTGGATGTTAACATGTGATGAAAAGTCTTTGCATTTTGTGTTTACTTTGTAGCCCTCCTTGTCCCTGATCTTTTTTTTTTTTTTTTTTAACATATAATGTATTATTTGTTTCAGGAGAACAGATCTGTTGTCCCTTATCTTTTAGCATTTTTCTGATCAGATTTACCACTGTCTGTAATTCACTATATATATTCTAATTTCAAACCGTGTGTCTTTCTACTCACAGAGAATGATGAGGTGCAGTCCTCAAAACTTTACTCATTGGGAGGATTACTCCTCGCTCTGGGTTTTCATTGAAACCTTTGCATGAGACTACAGTGAAATTTCCATTCATTTTAGGTTGTGTTTCCATCTGTACCAACAAACCCCTAAACCATGCTTTGGATTTTAACTCCTCCTTTATGAGGCTGAACAGAATTCCATCATACATCCATAGTGTGAGCTTATGGAGTGATGCTCTTTCCAGGAGGGATGAATATCATGGTGTCTGGGCTAATTTTTCATGTAGTTTGCTTGTGCTGTGTGTCTCACTCAAGCTCAGTTCTGAATAGACTTGTATCTTACGGTGAATGGTCGTTGAGCTTACCTGACTTAATTTCCTGGTGTATCTGACATAATTCAGTTCAAAACGGGCAGTTTGGGGTCACGTTGTCATTTAATGTGCTATGGTCAGATGTTTTGTCTCTACATGGGGTTGTTTTCCAACAGCTTATAATTATTTGCTGCAGGTGGCTTGGATTTGTTCCTGAACTTCAATAGCTGTGTTGTATTGTGCTTTTTTTTAATTGAATTTTGCCCCAAAAAACTCCATGGCATTTTTTCCCACCACTGATATCTCCAATGCCATAGGACATTCCAGATCATATGACCCAAGAAACAGGGCTGCTTACCTAGCAGCTTAGACTTGCCTCCACAGCCTTTCCTTCTCTAGGTCCCATCTTAACGTTGGGTCTTCTGAGTCACCCAGAAGATGGACCAAAGCAATATTCCTACTGTGGACCATGTCATCTCCAGAACCCAAAGAGGCCTACTAGACTTTGAAGATTTATTTTTCATGGTGGGAGATGTGAAGCACAGTAACATTCTTTTACTTTGAAGACCATGCTTCTAGAATATGACCCGTTGACCTTCTGATGATTCGACTCCTAAAATTGTACAAATATGTCTCACCTCCAAATCTTTGCTGGGTTTAGTTCCCACCCCCTGAAACCTAAGTGTCTTAAGCAGGCTTCCAACTTGTTAGCCACAATTTGTTCATTCAGCTCAATCATCCTGACATCATCAATGTAATCAATCAACATGATGTTTGTCAGACTATCCAGAAATTCCAGGTCACTTTGAACTTTATTATTATGACAACAAGTAGAAGAGTTAGCATAGTCCCCAGAAAAACCCTGTGTTGTGTGTGTGTGTATTGTTTTTGTTGTTTTATTCAAATGTAAACTGTTTTGATATATTTTCTGATAAGGATAGGAAACAACACAATATCAAAATCTTCATGCCAGGTACTTGAGGAGATATTGAGCTGTTGTGTTAAAGATATCCCATCTCTCATGGTGGTGCTACTTGGGGCTACTACTTGGTTGAGCTAGAGTAGTCTGCAGTAATCTTCCGGGATTCTTTCCAGTTTCTATATTGTCAGTTGTGGTTTATTAAAGGAAGAGATCATAGCAATCATCCTGCTCTCACATCTTTTCAGTTCTGAAGAATGGTAGTAATATTGCCTTCCTCCTGGGATATGATGGTATTTTTAATTGACTATCTTGCATGGGAGAAAGAGGACATTGGTAGGTTCAGAGGTTTCCACTTGACCTTTCCTATGATGATAGCTTTTACCTCAGAGACCAAGGTCACAGTTTGGAGATTGTGTCAACTGCCAAATATGTCTATCCCAATTTCTGGGACGAGAGAGATGACCACTGGGAGGTCTGCTGGACACTTTGAATTACTGTTAGCTTGGTGTTGACCAGTACTTCAGGATATTACCCGAACCTTGTATGACCCTGCTCTGACAAAATGACCATTTTGATAGTTTCATGTGTCAATTTGACTAAGCAATAGGACCCAGTTATTTAATTGGGTACTAATCTATGTATTGCTTTAAAATATCTTATAGATGAGGTTGATATCTATAATTGGTTGATTTTTAAATAAAGGAGATAGGTGTTACTTCCTCCATATGGCTTTCTCAATCCCTAATACATTTTACACCTTAGTTGAATCCTTTCTCTTATGTAACTTGATTCACCAGTAAAATTGTTAACAACTGGATCACAACCTTATGTCAGGGACTGTTTGTACCTCACCTTCTACTAGTGCTGGGCTCTCTTCAGATGGTGAATGACCCTGCTTCAAAATTCTACCTCACCACCTGCTTAGATCACTACTGGTACGAAGAGTTACAGGTTGAGTTCACTGGAAGAAAATGCTGAGATGGTGTTTGCAGTGTAAAATGTTTCTTAAAGATCAGTACCCGTGAAAGGGGAGAAAGGAAGCAAGATTAATCAAAGGAGAAAGTCCAGCTTTGGTGCAGGCTTGACAAAGCCTTATTTAGCCTGGAACAGAACTCTGGAGAGAATGTTTTCCTTCCAAGTTATCCCACAAGTGAGAGTAGGCTGGACTTCACTACCCACTTCATTTAGTCAGTGGACATGGGTTGGCCTTGGAAGGGGCAAGAACAAGGCATCCTTCTGCAGCTGAGGCACACCCAAGGAAGTGATAGCTAGATCTCTGCTGACTTCACTCTTCACTTTTGGGCAACAGGTCACTTCTTGAAAAGTGTTTGAGTGGCGCATCTCTACATCTTCATGTCTACCAAGAAGCACTCTGTTCATTCTCGTATTGTCATGCTCACCCTACTTCATCTGTTGACCTATCTTGTTTTTCCTGGTATGCCATGATATTTTTGAAGGGAAAATTTTTATTTTAGTCACCTTTGGATTTTCCAGCCGACCACAGTGTTTGGTTTAGATGCTGCTCAATACGTGATTGTTGAGTACATTAAATTCATTGATTTATTCCCCAATATCTACTGGAGAAAATACTTATGTCAGGCAGAGTACTAGATGTGGTAAATATTGCAGTGATAAGGTAAGTATGGCTTTTATCAGAATGGAGCTTATAGTAAGAAGGGATGACAAGATGATTAAAAATTATGGTACTTGGCTTTGAACCTCAAATGTAATATCATGTCTGCCATTTTCAGGTTACAAAACTTCAGGCAAGTTATTTAGCCTGACTCTCAGTTTTTTCATTTCTCCAATAAGGATTATAATATTTAATATGCATATTTATCCTGAGGATTAGAGATATTATAAATAAAATGCTGAAGCTTATTCTGAGCATTGCAGATAGCAAATTAAAGTAACTGACTCATAATAGACAATTTCGTTATTTTGGATTGTCCAAAGACAGACTCTGAAATGAGGGCTTTGATGCAAGTAGAGTTTGGGGAGGTAATCTTAGAAGTAGGGAAAATGACACAGAGAAGGGAGAAAAGCTGAGACACACCCATGAGTGGGATTCCATTCTGAACCAATGGGGTTCAAGCCCACCAGGACCTGCTAATAAACTTCAAATTGTCCACTGGAAGACCAACGAGATTGGAGCTTTCATCCACTGACTCCCATTCCACACTAATTAAAGGCTGCCTTCTGGGATGTCAACTCCACTCCTTTCACGGTTTGTGACTTGTGGTGGTGGAGAAACTGCCAGCTCTTCTGGGGCTTAGAGAAAGCCCTCAGGCAGAGGATAGGAGAGATGAAAGATCCAGATGCTTGAGCCTGGACGGTGCCAGCCTTCCAGGGACCAAAGCTCTAGGTAGATGCAGGTGTGCTGAGGGGTCTGGGTAAGGGGCATCTGTCTCCTTGGCCAGGAAAGAAGAGTAGCTCTTGTTACTGTAGTTGGTGCTGCAACTGTTTTTGTCATGATTTTTAATTATTAGCACTACTTTTGTCACTGTTTTAATTTTTTTTTTTTTTTAGAGAGAGAAAGAGCATGTGAGCAGGGATCAGGAAGGGAAAAAGGAGAGAGAGAGAGAGAGTCTTAAGCAGGCTCCACACTGAGTGCGGAGCCTGATGCAGGGCTCCCTCTCACAACCCTGGGATCATGACCCTGAGGTCATGACCTGAGCCAAAATGAAGAGTCCGTGCTTAACCGACTGAGCCATGAGGCACCCCATCACTATTTTACTTCTTAAGCAAGAATTAGGTGAATGAAAGAAATGATCCAAGCCTGCAGAATAACAAAGACTGTTATCGTTTCCCCTAGGTGACTTATAAGAAAATTAGGGCCAAAAATAGAGATTCACTTCAAATAAAGATGGTTAATTTTCAACACTCATTTTCCAAAGGTATCTCGAAGGTGGGTTCTGGAACAGACAACGTGGTCCTAGGGTTAATTACTGTGGTTTCCCTGTTATTCTACCAGTTTTCTGCAATTTAGTGTCTTTTCTTGTGTTCTCCCTCCACGTCTGTTTGCCCAAAGCCTGTGGTCTGGGCATTGTGCCCAGTTTGATTTAATTTTGGTTTCCTACTTATGCAGCATCCTAGCTGTGGTTTGGAGATGACATTTTACAAATTGTGTTTAGGCGTTTTTGTTTATTTATGGTGGAACAAGTACAGAAAGCTTGTGCCCAGCCTGTTTGGATAATAACGTTTAAAATAGGAGAAATAAAACTAATAGCAAATGATAATACATACAAATGTGTGATTATACAGAACACTAGCGCATGTTTACATGCCTTCAAATGGAGCTGTGGATATAATAACAGGACATTGCTGTCTTATTTCTACCCTTTTTTCCATCTCTTTCCATAAAACCTGAAAAATAAGAGAAAGGACAGAACAGAGGCATGTGGCCACGGTGTGCCATCTGAAAGGATTGGGTAAGCACACGGTGGCACCTGCAATGAGCTGGGGACTCATAGAGGCTTCACAAAACCCAGAGCCAGGAACTGAGCTGGGTCCCGACCAAATTCTCAAATTGCTGAAGGTGAGCTGGACTTACAGGGAGGCAAGCAAACCCGCTGTACCGCCTTGTGTTGATAAAGTCCTGCTGAAGCTCTTTCAGTTTGTGGGTAGAATCTGGGCTCGGTCCCATAGTGTTTCTGGTCACCTTCCTGTATGAAAATGTCCAGCGCTATCACTGTCATCTGTCATCCAATTTAAAGCTTCTCTCTATCTCCAACTTGTTCTTCCTCAGACTAGAACACCTGAATTTGGATAGAGGCCAGGGAGGGCTTCTCTGTGTGTTCATTACATTTTTCTTCATCTCCCCCGTTCCCCTTCTCCTCCATGCTGCCCCTGAGCCTCCAGGCACAGAGCAGGCACAGAGGAGAGGTAGCAGGCAGAGACAGGGAAATGATGTTTCATGGCCAGTAGGGTTGTCCTCTGCAGATGTCCACGAGCTGAATTGTTCGCTCTTGGAGTGCCTTTGAGAACTCCTTGGAGACTCCACAGCTGGAAAGCTCTTCAAGTAGGAATGTCCCCAGGTAAGAAGTTCTGGTACCTCCCTGTGGCATGGGCGGTGCTCCCCTGGCCGCTCTCTCTACGCCCATCACTTCTTTGTGTTGCTACCCAGCTCATCCCAGCAGATGGTTTAGGCTTTTCAGGTATCGATCCTTAAGTCCTTTGACATTCAAGGAACACATACCTCTGATTATTTCTCTGGAAGCCCCTCACTTGCTTTAAGAGGAAAGGTCAGAAAGCCTTCCTCACCCCAGTGATTAAGAATTTACTGCATATCTCTACCTCTCCCTCTGTGATCTCTCTCACTCTCTCTCTCAAATAAATAAATAAAATCTTAAAAAAAAAAAAAAAAAAGAAAGAAAGAAATTACTGCATATCTTCAACCTTCACCAAAGTAGGTTTTCCAGCCTGCAGCCTCTGACCCCCTCTGCCTACAATGATAGGGTGCTTCTGACACAACCACCACCTGCGGACCATTCATTTGCAAGACCTGCAATACAGCGGTGTCCTTAGAATCAACTATTCTGTCCTCAGCGTTTGTGACTTGTGTAGAATCTCTGTCTACAGGAAGGGAAACATTTAATATCCTGCTGTGAACAGATCCACAGTAGGGATCAGAGGAGTACATCTGTGGAGTCTCAAAATATTGTGGCTTCGCTCCTGCATGCCCATCTGTAATGCAACACCAAGCTTACCATGGGTGTTGCCTAGAATTCTGAAGCCATATGAGGTTCTGGTGTTACCTGCCTGGGAAACAAGAAAAAGAGTAGTTTAGTACCTGAGAGGTGGTGTGTAGCATAGACATGACAAGCCTGAGGTAGCTGAACCCTAGATTTGTTGCATCTTAATTCTGCATGCTCATGGACCCAGAAAAGACATTTAACCTCTCTTGGCCTCAATTTTTATGAATAAAATGAAAATAATCATAGTAGTCAACTTAAAGTGATTAAAAAGATGAACTGAGATAATACATGAGAGGTCCTTAGAACAGCATACATTACATGCTCAATAAATGTTAGCTATTATTGGCTTGGAGTTTGAGCATCCACCCCCAACACACTCCAAACAGTGGCAGTGAAACACTTCTGGACAGATGGTAATTCATTTCAATCAATCAGTTCAGCAGTTATATATAACCTCTCTGTGCCAGAGCATTGTGCTAGGCACTGCAATACTGGGTGAGGATAGAGAAGGCAAATGAGGTATGACTTATGATATAGTTGGGGAATCAAACACATACACAAGTATCAGGACTGTCTCCTGATACATTTAAAGTCTAAGGCAACTCATCTTTAAATAATGCAAATCCAAACCAGAATGAGATGGCACAGTTTACCACACAGATTGGCAAAAACATTAAATTTTGAGAATATCATATCCATTGCCAGGGAGAGTGTTGGGAAAATAAGCGCTGGCATTATAAGTGTGAATGGTCAACTTTTGTGGAAACCATACAGAAAGTGTCTATAGAAATCAAGATATGTGTATCCTGTGATTGAGGTATCCTGCTATAGGTACATGGACACCCTGTATAGATATTTTGGGAAAAGTTAAGTAAGATACATAATGATGTTTATTTCAGCTTTGTAATAAGGGAAAGAGAAGACCTGGCAAAAAGTGTCCTTCAAGACGGGGCTGGCTATATAAATTATGGCATATCCAAATGATGAAAGACCGTGTGACATTTGGAAGGATTGAAATAAATAAGTGTGAGCTGATACGGAAAGATAACCACAGTATGTTAATAAATGGGGGGAAAAAGCAAGGCTGATGACACCATACAAAATGCATATGTACGTATATTTATATGTCCTCGTGGAATAAAGTACCAAAATATTTTTAAAGGGCCATTACAAGAAACTGTAAGCAGTTAATATTTTTGAGGAGGTGCCTGAAAGAGTGGAGTATTTATTTTTATTTTGCATAATTTGAGGCAATTCTAATTTCTACCCCTCCCCCCACACTATTATTTTTAAGTCCAGGAAAGAAGAACACCCTCAGAAGAGAGGACGACCCCATGGAGTTTCTCCAGCCTCTGCTGCAGGCTTGCTCTTCTCACCACCAGCCTTTGCAATGGGCTTCTCTCTGACCCATCTCTGTGGATGACTCCCATTGCACAGGATTTGTTTGGAATTTGCTCCCCCTGCTCCCAGTGGAGGCTTTCTTGCTTTGGCTGGGCATCAGCAAATCTGGGGGAACTTCAGGAAAGCAGAAATACCAGCATCTCACTCCCAATTGATCATGAAGTGCAATTTTGGGGTGTGGGAGCAGTCACTTCTCCTCGGTAAATGTCCCCTCATGATGGTGACCCGCTTCTGAGTGGCTACCATCTTAAGGTCTGCCTCCCACATTGTAAGTGCTTCATAGTTTGTCTGCAAAAGAGCTGAGGCCTCACATTGCTCTGAAGCCCCTCACTTTTGCTCCCCGCTCCTTCCCCAGCTCACTTGACTGGTCCCCCTCTAGCCCCTCAGCTTTGCTCTTGCTCAGACCCACCTCCAGCTCCAAAATCTTACCCAAGCTTCTCATCTTGCCTCTGATGTGTGAAGTCAGCTGTTTTCTAAATTTGCTCAGTTTTTGACCTCTCTCATCAGGTTTACAGACCCTCTCAAGTGAACTGACCCTAAAGAATAGTCCTAGATAGCAAAACCTTCTGTTCCAGAATTCCATTTACTGGCTCTGTCCCTGTAAAATTACCTGTCAGTTACCTGTCAATGGGTTTACTCTGTAACTGTCTTCGCCCACCATTGGGAAATTCTATTTTTGTTTTGTAGTTTTGTGCTGAGTTATGCTTTTGTTCCACTATCTGCCTTGCCAGGACATGACCCACTAAAGCAGTATTTCTTAAAATTTAATGTAATATGATTCACCTAGGGATCTTGTTAAAATGCATATTTAGATTCAATAGGTCTAGGGTAGGGCTCAAGATTCTTGTTTTTTAACAAGCTCCCAGGTGATGTCAATGCTGCTGATGCTCCATGGTCCACACTGAGTAGAAAGCATTAAAACTTCTATCTCCTGGCTTCCTGTTTGCACTCTATTAGCCTCCTTCAGGCTCACATTGGTCCATTCCCTGCTTTGACTAGAGTCGGCAAGTGGATCATGGTAGTTAGTAAATGGCATGATCAAGATTTAACCTCAGACTTTGGTGTCTACACTAAGTAGAAACAGGTTTCTCAGGCTTTGAATAATAATCATAACTCATATTTACCAAGAATTTATATGCCAAGAATTGAACAAAGTGCTTTACATTTATGATCTTCAAAAAATTATATCTTCCAACAATTCTATGAAGTGGGCACTACTATTATCCCAATTCATGTTTGAGTACTGTGAGGCTAACTTGCGTGAGGTTTTACAATAAGTCATGGGGTTGAAATTCAAATCCAGAAAGCAAGATTGTTTTGTCAGACAAATACTTTTAACTATCAAGTGTGTGTGTGCGTTTGTGTGTGTGTGTGTGTGTGTGTGTGTGTGTGTGTGTTTTCATAATATTTGCCAAATAAATAGACATGGTCAGGATATAAATCACTTATGTGACTCCAAACTGATGTTCATTACTTTTTCTTCATCCTTACCCTAAGAAGATATACAAACATATATATTTTTAAATTAGCTTTTAAAAAAGTAATGCAGGGAGTGCCCTTTTTCCATTGGATAGTCTTTCCTGCTTTATCAAAGATTAGTTGACCATAGAGTTGAGGGTCCATTTCTGGGTTCTCTTTTCTGTTCCATTGATCTATGTGTCTGTTTTTGTGCCAGTATCATTCTGTCTTGATGATTACAGCTTTGTAATAGAGCTTGAAGTCCAGTGTTGTGATGCCATTAGCTTTGGTTTTCTTTATCAACATTCCTCTGGCTATTCAGGGTCTTTTCTGGTTCCATACAAATTTTAGAATTGTTCCAGCTCTGTGAAAAAAATGTTGATGGTATTTTGATAGGGCTTGCATTGAATGTATAGATTGCTCTGGGTAGCATAGACATTTTAACAATATTTATTCTTCTAACGCATGAACATGAAATGTTTTCAATTTCTTTGTGTCCTCTTCAATTTCTTTAATAAGTGTTCTGTAGATTTTAGGGTTCAGATCATTTTCTTACACCATACACAAAGATAAATTCAAAATGGATGAAAGATCTAAATGTGAGACAGGAATACATCAAAATCCTAGAGGAGAACACAGGCAGCAAACTCTTCGACCTTGGCTGCAGCAACTTCTTGCTAGACATGTCTCCAAAGGCAAGGGAAATAAAAGCAAAAATGAACTGTTGGGACTTCATCAAGATAAAAAGCTTCCGCACAGCAAAGGAAACAGTCAACAAAACTCATAGGCAACTTATGGTTTTGGAGAAGATATTTGCAAATGTCATATCAGATAAAGGGCTAGTATACAAGATCTATAAAGAACTTACCAAACTCAACACTCAAAAAACAAATAATCCAGTCAAGAAGTGGGCAGAAGATATGAACAGACATTTCTCTAAAGAAGACCTACAAATGGCCAACAGACACATGAAAAAATGCTCAACATCACTCAGCATCAGGGAAATACAAATCAAAACCACAATGAGATATCACCCCACGCCAGTCAGAATAGCTAAAATGAACAAGACAGGAAATAACAAATGTTAGCGAGGATGTGGAGAAAGGGAAACCCTCTTACACTGTTGGTGGGAATGCAAGCTGGTACAGCCACTCTAGACAACAGTATGGAGGTTCCTCAAGAAGTTAAAAATAGAGCTATGCTACTACCCAGCAATTGAACTATTGGGTATTTACCCCAAAGATACAAATGTACTGATCTGAAGGGTCACCTGCACCCCAGTGTTTATAGCAGTCATGTGCACAATAGCCAAACTGTGAAAAGAGCTGAGATGTCCACCGACAGATGAATGGATAAAGATGTGGTATATATACAATGGAATATTACTCAGCCATCAGAAAGAATGAATACTTACCATTTACATCGATGAGGATGGAACTGGAGAGTAGTATGCTGAGTGAAATAAGTCAATCAGAGAAAGACAGTTATCATACGGTTTCACTCAAACATGGGATATACAAAATAGCACAGAGGATCATAGGGGAAGGAAGGGAAAACTGAATGGGAAGTCATCAGGGAGAAAAACCAGAGACTATTAACTATAGAAAACAAAACAAGGGTTGCAGGAGGAGAGGGGGTGTCTGTGGGACGACATAATTGGGTGATGGGCATTAAGGAGGGCATGTTATGTAATGAACACTGGGTATTTTACGCAACTGATGCATTATTGAACACTATATCTGAAACTAATGATGTACTATATGTTAGCTGATTGAGTTTAAAAATAAATAAATAAATAAATAATAAATAAATAAATAAATATTCAAGATGATAGCCTCAGCCCTTAAATCTTCATCCTTCATTTTTCTTTTTTAATTTTCAAAAAGTCTTATTTCTAGCCTCAAATCAACCTGTTAGTGGGCTAGACATCAGCATCCATATTTGTTTCAGAGGTGGGGATTCTGTTGGATCAATTTTAACATCAGAATGAATGGGATTTGTGAGTCTATACATGTGTCCACCCATCTGAGATTCTGATACACATGGTTCAGATGGGGGTCAATGGATCTATAATCCAAAAGACCCAGAAGTGATCCAAATTTATACCTTGGTTAAGAACTCTATGACTAAATGATCCCTAAGCAATTTATTTTCACACTCAAAACTAGCTGTGACACTAATCCCCAGTAAATTGTGTTCTCCTTTTCAGTGTGGAGCTTATTGTTTTCCCTGTAGGAGCAGGCAGTGCTGGAAGAAGCTCGTTTCGTGTCTGAAATCTTTTCCACTCAAGGTGAATGATTAGTGTGACTGTTGCCTCTCCTAGAGCAATCCCAATGTGGAATGCACTGTTGGTCAGGTGATAGGTGGCTTAATTAGCAGGAGTCAATGCACAGCTGCTAGCAGTCTGGGGCTCCGTAAGGCTGTTGAGCATCTGTTATGACTTTACGAAAGCTGGAGGGCAGGAAACCATGGGGAGTAGTCTATTTCTATGGTGTGTGTTTCCGTTGATGAAATTGTCTGCATGCAGAATGAGCCCATTGATCTTTATTTGGAAAGTCTTGAGAATCTTCTTTGCTTGAAAGCATGTGGCAGGCTTTCACTGTTTATCAGCAAGCAGAGACCGTAATGGGAGTATTGAGTGACACATGGCACAGCTATCTTGGGTCAGCCATGAAAGTCTGCATGTTCTTATTCCTCATCCAAAGGTTTTTTTTTTTCTCTCTTTCTGCCTCTGTCCCTCTCTCTCTCTCTCTCTCTGTCTTTCTTTCTCTCTCTCTCTCTCTCAATTATAATAATCAAAGATTAGAATAGCAAAGGTCCAGAGAGGTCACCCAGTACAGTGGTCCTTGAGTGCTGGCCAAGAGATAATTATTTTTCAAACCTTTATCTTTATATATAGTTTTCTTGTGTTAGGACATTCTAGAAATATATGTTTAAAAATCTCTAAAATGGTTCCTATACACAGCCAACTTGGGGATTCCTCATGTTATTGATAGTTAAGTTGAAGCCCAGAGAAGTGAAACTCATTGTTCACATGCAGAGAGTAATGAAACAGAGTCCAGATTACTGATTCCCATCCCATTCTTTTCCATACTCTATGTTACTACGTTTCTTGTCACCCACCAATTACCACAATAGGGCATTCCTGCAATTCACATTAGATATTTTTGTCTGCCAATTACTCCATTTTCTTAGGCAACTGCTCATCTCCTTTGCAATAATGTGATTTTTATGTGGTGACCAATCATAGGACTCCATTCTCTGGCCCCAGAGGGTGGGTAACCCAGAACCTCAGTCACTCAGTCCACTCGTCTTAGCACATAGTCCAGGGCGGTGCCTATAATCAAGCTGAGCCAACAGAGCTCTTCCTTTGGGCTCTTAAATTTGGAGATAAGAAGTACTTATCCTTCAGTTTACAAAGATGAATGGAGGAAGTACATTTTCTTTGGAATAAGGTGAGAACTTGGTTGTATTTGGGGGCAATGAGGCTACAAATAAGATAAGCAGAGCCAAGAGGGGGAGTTTAGGCAGGATGAGAAAGAGAATGAGTTTTTTCCACTCAACCTTAATGCCTGAGTTCAGTACTTTCTGAAGTAAGTTCTTCTCTAAAAGACAATGCATTTACACTAATCTCTATATCATTTCCTCTAATATGAAATGAATTGTGTCCCCCAGACTTCATATGTTGAAGCTGTAAATTCCAGTGTGATGTTGTTTGGAGATGAAGTTTTTGGGAGGTAATTAGGTCATGGCAAGTGCTCCTGAAGAGATTAGAGACCCTGAATGTATATATGTAGGTAGGTAGATAGATAGATAGATTTTAGATAGATAGATAGATAGATAGATAGATAGATAGACAGATGATAGATAGATAGACAGATGATAGATAGATAGATAGATGATAGATAGATAGATAGATAGATAGATAGATAGATAGATAGATATCCATGTGCGCACAAAGAGGAGGTCATGTGAGCACACAGAGGCAACCTGCCAGCCAGGAAGAGGGCTCTCACCAGAACCCAACCATGATGGTACCCTGATCTTGGCCTTCCAGCCTCCAGACCTGTGAAAAATAAATGTCTGTTCTTTAAGCCACCCAGTCTATGGTATTTGTCAAAGCAGCTCAAGCTGACTAAAACATCCTCTATCTACTTATTCACATTCTTTTGACAATGGTGCCCCAATTTAAAATTATTTTCTAATTGTTAACTCTCTACTAATCTTCCTGTCTTCTATTTCTCTAGCTTGAGTTTTGACCGTGGGATTTACTAACTAAAACAAACAACCCTTGTTAACTTCTATGTTCCCTTGGCTTTAGGATCATCAGTTTCTACTTACAACCAATACCCTCACTGAACTTGGCCACTAGCTGTCAGACTGTAAGTCAGGTGATAGAGTGAGAGGACACAGGATTTGAATGTTGTTGCTCCTAAGTGTGATTTAAGCACAACTATTTAAAAACAATGTGGTCATGAACAAGTTGCTTATTAGTGCTTCTCTTCCTTTGTAACCATACTAAAATGAATACTGGAAATAATAGAAATTGACTATATAGTGAGCGGCACTAATTATTTAATGGCTCATATATTATTATTTTTAGATAACTGATTTATTCTTATTATAGTGACTTTTATGTTGGTCTACTGAAAAGAACTGACAGGAGCCAAGACTTGATATTGTTGCAAGCAGGCTCCACAACCTTCCATGTGAATGATTTTGGCCAAGTCTTTTTCACTTCCCAGAGTCAATACTTAATCTGTAAAACAGTATAATAAAACCTGAGCTTCCAGTCTTTCAGTCTTTGAAAGAAGCAAACTAGATCTTGTCTGGGAGGGCATTTTGCAAAGTTAGGTTTTTGTTTTTTTTTTTTCTGACCAGGTGTCCAACCAGGTGTGTTATCTTTGCCTTCTTCTAGTTTTTCTCATAGTAGAGATCTCTGTAAAGTTCCCTAACCAAAATCAGGAAATAAATCTAAAGATACAGAATTCAAAACCCATTAATAAGCAGTGGAACCAACAGAAAGGAAGCAACAAAAAATATGTCTTCCAGCATATTGTGATATAGAAGAAAAAGCAATTACCAGAAATGAATGTGTGTTCAGGATGACTTCCTTCATTCAAAAACAAATGCTCCAGAGCCAGCCCCCACAACATGGCATACGTATCCAGTTGCTGAATGGCAATATAATTTTGCCCCTACATTTTACAGACATGATTGAGTGATAACATTAGAATGGGAAAAATATATTGTTGAAATGCACAACAAATGTTTGGTGATCCAGGTGGCTTCCATTTGTGTTTGATTACATGCATTTATTCGGTGTGTATGTGTTTGTGGTGGGGGGAGTGAAGGAGGAGAGTAGTGGTGCCAGAAGATTCGGGCCTAGAACAAGAGGGCACTGATGTTTCTAGAAGAGAGAAAAAATACAAAATGAATGCCGTTGGGCCATACCAATCCACCTTTCTAACAAGCCAAGGGACCAGCTATTTGTTCTTTCTTCTCTCTTACTTCTCCGGAGCATTTGGTCATCAACCTGTCATCCTCTTCTTTTGTAGCTGCCACTAGTTAATATCTTCTTTGAGAGTTGGTTTATCCTGAAAATGGCAGGCACCAAAATCAATTTTCCAGGAGCTTTGAATTCTAAGGTACCCAGGATATTGTAGTCAGAAATTTGACCCACTCTTCTCTAAAACCATTGGAAATCCATTTGGTTTTAAATGATTAGAGATTTTGCTCACTCACAGAATTACGAAGATATAGAATTTGTCCATAGGAATAGCAATAGGAATAATCCGCTGGAAGAAAGGGAGGGAGGAAGGAAAGAATCACAAACTTATGTACAGGACACATTGCTAAATTTTCCAAGGATCCATAATTTAATCTGTTCCTTAAATTAAACCTCTATTGAGGACCCACTGTATACACCGTTGGGCATTCCGCGAAGACAGAGCTGAGGAAAGCAAGGTCTTTGCCCTCAGGGAGCTCACCTATTAACAAGAGGACCAGATATCAGCACATATATCCAAAAACAACTGGTAAGGACATTTGTAGAGGAAGATTCTGGAGGAAAATGTCAGAAGCTTTCTGAAAGAGGTGACTTCTGACCTGAGTTTCATAGAGAAATAGTCTGCCAAGATGACAGAGGGAGAACCACATTTCCAGATATCTATCACCTGTTGAATCCTGAACTCTGACAATTCAAAGGCCATCTTCAGTCATCTTTGTAAACCCAGGACCTAGTCATTGCAGAGATTTAATCAATGACTTCAAAACTGTTCCTGGAAATTTGCTTTATACCCCAGTTCTAGTAACTGAATACAGACATGCACACACATGCATATCATAGATTGGTCCCTCTGAAAGAGGAGAGTGTGAAACATCTGTTCATTAAACTAAAGACATGCATGCCCCCACTCCTACTCATTTCCAGGCTGTGCTTGAGAGAACTAAGCAGGCTTTTGTAGTAGAAGACCTCAGCGCATGACAGAGAGAGACAGGCAGAGCAAGACTGGGGTGGGACCTGTCAGCTGGAGGTGAACCTGAATCATCTACAACCACCATGACTGAACCCAAAAGGGGGCCAAGAGTATGTGGGCATTGGAAGTAACTGCTACTGGTGCCCTTGGGTAAAGTTCCATAGTTTTAATTCAGAAGAAGCTGATTTTATGGTTATTTCTGGGATAGTTTAGGGCTTAGATACAAATGCGCCATTGATTCAGATATTTCTTAGTAGGAATTTAACTATGTCTTCCTTTTATAAAGCTAGAAGGTTGACAACATGCTTCCCACTGGCAAGGATGCTGAAAAGCCAGTGCCCATTAACCATTAAATTTCCCTTATTCTCAGCACACATTTTACTTCAAATAATTTGCTGACCTTTCTGTGATAAATGTAATTCACTCTGAAATCCAAGGGTCAAATGAAAAAGAGGAAAATCTGACATTTGGAGTCACTATCCATTAGGCTCAATAAGGCCAGAAATCACCATAAAAGGCAACATAGATCTCCCCAGATTGATAGTGTTTTGACTCATGGTGTCTGTTTGGGTACTTCTCCCCTCCCCTAACTAATTTACAGATGGTGAGTTTTAATAACCACATCAGACCGAACTGGAACCTGGGCATGTCTACATAATATTTAGCCGTTAATTTTTCCTAAAATTTTCCTCTTTGTTAGTTCTACCAGGACTTAGGGGAAAGAATTGGATTCCAGGAGAGCCTCTGTCATTCATTCTCTAAAAGACTTTGATTTACTCCCTTTATTTTTGCCTAAGTTATTTTGCCATTAAAATGGAAATTCTTACAACAATTAGGTTTTGATCAGCTGCTACATCTAAGGCACTGAGCTACGTCCTGAGGCCTCAGCTGGGAGAAGTACAGATAAGACCTTACAGTCTAATCGAGGAGCTAACCAAAAAAATGATTTGATTTCAGATGGGTCTGAACATTAGCTGTGATTGCATATAGGTACAACGTCTGGGACATACCTTGAAAACCTGCGTTAAAGCAATGATTCTTCTGTATACGAACTGCCTGAGCTGAGAAAGATACGTCATCTTATCCAGAAAAGGGAAAACAAGACATTAATTCCACAAGTATTTACTGAAGGTGAACACTGTGTCTGAAATTATTCCAGATGATGGGCATATAATATTGAATAAAGGGAACATCACTGCTCCATCCCCAGGCTTGCACCTTATTATTTATCTTGGTGTTTATTTTGAGAGCCATTTACAAAAATATATGTGAAAGCCTATTTAAAATTTCAAATAAATGTAATAACTAAATGACTATTCAGGATATTGAACGATGTTCCCCAGAGATTCATGACCTCTGTTCATTATGTCATGTCTAAGACTCTTTTTAAATTTGAGCCTTTGTACCCATATGTGATAACATAGCTTATTTACATGTCATGAGAAAGAAATAAGTATTAACCTATCCTTCTTCTTGACTGCACAACAGTGATGTTTTCTGCCCATCTTAGTGACCCTGAGCATTATCAGTTCAGATGGATCCTCTAAACCTTTAGGGAAAGACAGTGAGATACCAGGAGGTTCAGTGAGTGCTAAGTGTATTTTTTTTATTTGAGACTTTAAAAAAAATCTGTTTCTGTCTCCCATTAGTGGGTTTATTTTAAGTCAGTGATTATAAAACAAAGCTCGGACAGTATAGGGCAAAAGGAGTTCACAGTGCCTATAGCAGTCATTCAGAACTAGGAGGGATAAACATGGCCCCTCCTGGCTCCCTGTAGACATCAATGGATGAAGATGGGACTCATCTACCACAAACCTGAACAGTCTCATAATCCTCAGCCAAGTGTCTTGGCAGCCACCCCCTCATTCAGGGAAGGTGGCACATGCCTTGAAATGTATTTTTTGTCCCTGCTCTGGCTCAAGACTCTAATTTTGCAATTGAGGAGAGGTGAATTGTCTGTGATTACATATCAGCTGATGACAAAGAAAGTGTGTGAATATAAATCTAGTGCCTTTTTTTTTAACCTGTTTTCTACTTTTATTTCTCTCACCAGAACACCTGATCCTTAGCCACAACACACAACAGCTTATATTTTAAATAAATAAACATACGTGTATGCATACATATGTATGCATACATATTCATATATATACATATATATCCATACACATAGAGATCTAGGTAGAGATGCAGATATCGAATGGTCCAAATCATAGCAGTCTAGACGTTGCCTCTTCAGCTTTTCTCTCTCCTACATGCAACATTAGCAACATCAAATCATAGATCATATTCTTTATAATCAATGAATAACAGAAAACTCCATCTGAGGCACAGAAATTAAGATGCTTTCCACAAGCTTTCTGGTACATAATTGAAACTGATGCCATTGGTGCCCTGCCTATAATCCCTTAATATTTTCGTGATGCTGGCCCAACACCCAACTGCCAGCACCATGATTCTCTACCTGCAGTCATTCCCCGCTGCAGAGCCTCCCTCTGTCCTTGTGAGAGGTGGGAAAGAAGTTCTGGGGAACTAATGTGTCTTCGTGAGGAGTCCTTAACTGATTCCCTGACTGGAGTGGGTGGTCCAGGACTCCAGCTTCACTGATTTTTGGATTGGACAGCTCTGAAGTGTGTGTCGTACACTAGCGCTCACACTCCCCAGCAGAATTAAGCTCTGTTGACAACTATGGTGATTATTTCCTTGTTAATACACCTTTCCTTGGCTCCTTCCCTTCCTTGACTCACTTCCCCATCCACCTACAGGTGTTTCCCAAGGTCACTTCCCAAGTATACTCTTGACACTCAAATCTTTGTCTCAGAGGTCTGTTCTTACAGGCTCCAAACCAAGACAAAATATATCTACACAGCCAATTTACTAAATGTGTACCAAGTTAACTCCTGTTCTGAGGCTGAGCTCTAGCAGTAAACAAAGCCGAATAAAACCCTTGCCTCCAATGTGCTAGATAATTACTTACGGTCTCCCCTACATGTCCTTCCCTGTACTGAGGAAAGGGTCAGGAGAAGGCAGAAAGACAGGTCAGGTGACTATTGCTCTTACCATTTCACAGATGAGGACAGTGAGCCTCAGAGATGTGACTGAGCAGGTAAGCATAAAGGCCAGGGATCAAGTTTGCTGTGAGATCTCTCCAGTTTCAGTTCACATCATTGTAATCTCTGTAAAAAGAACACAAGACCATGCTGCATAAAAAGTGATCGCTTCCAGTAATCCTGGCCTGTTGCTGAATTACCATTTTTTCACCTTCTTTTGAAACAGGCAGATTAGGTCACTGATGGGAAGAGCTGCTTCCATGGCCCATTGATTTGCTTTCATCGGACATTTCTTTTTCTGGCAGAAGAGTCCATCGATATTAGGTAGATGCAACTCATCATGCATTACAGAAGTTTATAACTCTGGAGAAGTGAATGAAAAAGTGGGAAAAAATAGCTATAGCCTAAAATAGGAATCCCAGATGTTAGTGTGTTTGGGGGGGGGGGAGGTTACCATGGAGATCAAGGGCTCACAACACATTTTGCATGATATAGTGGAACAAGCCCTAGACTGGACTAGGCCCCAGGGCATCTCTTTGACCATCCCAGTACCTCCATCCTGACAACTGTGTCTACTGATGGCCAACCCAGGCACCTGTATGCCACCCAGGTTTACATCAGCTGATGGGGAGTTTAACTTGGATGAGAAATTACCAGGAACTCAACCTCACCATCTGGTACTAAATGGAGCTAAATGTTATTGGCAATATCCCTTGAATCCATTATTTCGAGGATTATGGAAACAACAAGGTGGAGGCTACCACATCCTTAGTGCAAGACATTGAGCCATGCAACTACATTTATTTTATCAATTCTCAAAGTTACATGCTGAGGTATATATGTCCATCTTTGCCTTACAGACACAACTGAGGCTTAGAGACGTAAAGCAAAACGTCTGAGATCACTCAGTACCTAAGGGAGGAGTTTGGACTCAAAACACCAACCATGCTTTTCTTTGCCAATACTTTCTGGTTCTGCCTTTTCTTTCTCACCTTGTTGACCTGGTTGATGAAGGCGAGTTTCTTCTCCCCTGAGCAATTCTTATTACCTTGCTGGTTTTTCTCCTCTGAGCTACTCACCTCTGCATTTGCACTGAGACCTTACCCCAAGATTGGCCCACTTGACAGAGGCATTGATACCCATAAGTGGTTTAGCTTTCCAAACATCAAATTCCTTAATGCAATTCTGCACTGTTTTCTCTATGTTTAGTGGCTAGGTCATGGTACAACTCTCTCCTGATATGCCATGCTAATTTTAAGAGACACAAGTTCTGGCTTTGCTCTTTCACTAACGCATGTGAATCATGAAGCACCTTGGGTCTGTTTCTGCATCTTGGGAGAGAGGGAAACCTAGGATGATTTCCTTTCAACACTAAGGTGCAGACGCACATAATGATATATTGAGCTCTTGCCGTGTAGCAGACTGTGCTAAAGACATCTAAGTAGAATTCAGCAAAAGAACAAAGTATTGTGAATGGAAGAATCTGCGAAACATTTGACTAAAATTTTTAGGACTGGGGGTTCAATAGGTGGAGAAGATAGACCTCCAGTGCAGCCTGAGAAAACATGATGGACAACGACAGAAGGAAAGAGCTCAGATGGCAGGTGTGGAAACATTGCGGAAGGTACTTTGTTGCTCAAGAACGGATTGAATCAGGAATTTCATCCACTTTATTTTACAGATAGGAGAACCTGAGAGTCACTGAAACTTAGCAGTTCATCCAAGGAACTCATAATCAGTTCATTTCAAGGACATAAGTAAATAGTCCAACCAGCTGTTTTTGTTGAGTTGACTAGTTCATTTTTATAAGATGATTAACCCTAGTAGCTCTTAGAGTACCAATTAAGATAACCCACTGAAAAGATTACAAAGAGTCTAAGAAATTATGACTGCCAATGGATATAACAAGGATAGACAGAAATGAATGAAGGGAAGGAGGCACTGAGGTGCTGCTGTGGCTCCCTTAGTTGGCGACAGGACTCATCATCTATTGAGTTATCAAAATCAGATCCTCTCTTCCTAAATAACTACTCCCCCAGACAATTTCCTGTCCATGACTTCTGAGTACAAAACAAGTAGGGAAAACCGATCAATAAATCAAGGAATTCTACAGACTACTTTTTATGACCCAGCTTTTCCTCTTTTAGCAACCAAAGTAACTGATCCTACTATAGCTTCTCTAAATCCCCTACACCTCATACCATTTTGCAGCAGGGAGGCTTAGTTTCCTTTAGGTTAGGAATGTTCTGAGAATCTAACAGACTTTTAAGCCTGCATGGAGACGGAAACCAGACCAAAAAATGTACTTAATTAAATATACACTGTACATATCATTTGATCGCAGAACTTTATATACTCCAAAAGCATGTATGTCCATATGGAATACTCAGTTCTCTTGGGATTTATAAACTCTGGTTAAGAATTCTTATTTTATACATTACAAAATGAGTTCAAAAAATTCATATAAAATTTACATCTCAGTTGTAGTGATGAAGAAACTGAGGTATGAAGTGACCTTCCCTCAATCACACAGCTCATGTGTAGAGAAGCCAAATGTGGTTCCAGAGCTTTTGGTCATGTTACCTAACACTGTGTTATTATCTCAATCATCTGCAATTCCTTTGATAGATTCTGGAAGGTAGGAATAGGTGGGATGTAGTATAGAGCACATTTTACATCTAATTGTAGAGAAGCGAGGGTCAAAGAGATGAAGAGGCATCTCTGTAAGCTGCCTCTTCTAAAAATGGCAGGATGAGCTTTTGAGAGTGTAAATTGGGCACATGCAGAGCCAACAAGAGCATGCATCATGCGGAAGCTCACATCCTGGTGTTCTTCAAATATTCATCTGCTTCCCCGTGTTGAAACATCAATTAACCATACGTCAGTTTCCCAATCCCATTATGCTGTCTTCCTTTGGCTACAACTAGTTCTCTCTCGTTCAGGAGACAATCAGTGAAAGATAGATTTGCCAGGCTTAATTGAATCTTCCATTTTCAAGACTGCCTCTTCTATTTGATAAGAAAAGTGATGTTTAAAGTGGCTCTTGTCACCTGAATGTCAAAATCTCTTCTCTGGGCTTGCATAATTGTTCAGACCATTAGTTTCTTGCCTGGGCCACATATCTGCCTCTAAAACTCATCTCGACCAGGGCTTGAGGATCATAACAACCCAGAGCATATCTTATTCACCTTTGTGTCCCTAAATTCTAGTTTTTCGTTGTTTATTTCACACATTTTTAAGCAGGGACCTTGTGCAAGTCCCTGTGGATGTGATGGGGAGATAATGGGAAGCAAACATTAGCATGATATTCATGGCCCTCAAATGGTCCTGTCCTGGCTTTCCAGTTCTGCACATTCATGCCAAAAGCACAAGGCATCACGTAGTATCCCTTACTGTACCTACCTTTGTTGCCTCTGTGGTTTGCTAACTCTGCTCTGCCCTGTAATGTTTTTCTTACCTCCGTCCCTGGGTGTATACTAAGTAACCTAATGTAAGTAACCTAACAACCTTGCTTTCAGACCACAAAATGATTGGGGGCCCCTCTGTTCTCCCACCACAGTTTATATCTTGCAAACTCGTCTCACTTACCTGTCTTGTCAATGTCTCCTGAGTATCTCTCTGAACCTTCCCTGCTTCCACCCAGACAGTGAGCCCCTGGCTGACAGTGACCCTATCTTATTTACTTTTCTAGCCCAACCCGAACTTAGTATAATATGTTACACGACATGTGCATTCAATTAACTTTTGTTCCGTGTAGAACTGAATTGAAAAACAAAGTGTGACGGAGAAAATGTCCTGCAGCCTGAAACCTCCACAAGTATCCTAAATGGCCTGAAAAATTTAATGAGTAGAGTAATATAGGTTTCTCCTAGGACCTCCTTCCATGTCTATTCTTGTGAAGCAAAATGCTCACTTATCTACTTTTACAGGAAATGGATTCTGCCTAGAGAAAGAGAATAATTCTGGAGCCCATCGTCCTCAAATTAAAACCCAGCGTGGGGTTCAAGGACAAACATTGAATCCTGCCAACAGTGGTGCATTTGTGGGAATGTTGCATGGCTCTTCAAACAGGAAAGATTTATATCAAACCAGCCAAAATGTATGTTGGTAGGTGAAGGAGATGACAACTGATGCTTCCATGATTGTTAATAAGTATATGTTTTAGATACATTAAGTTAAGCAAAATGTCTTTGCTCTGTTCTACATAAATGATTTCTTTTTGTATTTATTTGATGGGTACCCTTTAGAAATCTAGTACATTCCAGGTGATGTACTAAGGTGAGAGAATAAAGAATGTGGGTTTGGGGAGTAAGGATCTGAGTCCTGACGTCACTACTTCTTGGTGTCTGGACCTTGGCATTTTACTTGACCTACCAGAGCCTCTGTTTCCATGGCTTTGAAGTTGGGATAATAATGATTCTCACCCCCACTTCCTTGCAAAGACTGGACCCTGCATTTAGTTTTGGAAATTTTTGATACTCTAATAACCATTTCTTTTCCTCTTGGGTTTTATTCTAAAGTGAGGTTTTATTTTCTCCTTTCGAGAATATATATGTTTCAAAAAAAAAAAAAGAATATATATGTTTCAGATTGAATGCTAATAATAATTTACATTAAGCACAACAGAGAAAAGTGGTCCTAGTTAGGTGAGGCAAGACTGTCTAAGTTTAAATATTAAAGTGTAGATAGATATTTGGATAGATATAAGCATGTGTGTATACCTCCTAACAGGCAACAAAGTGCGCACATATTTACTCTGTCCGCATGTAGGGATCATATAATTG
Source organism: Potos flavus (assembly GCA_028534135.1). NCBI lineage: Eukaryota > Metazoa > Chordata > Mammalia > Carnivora > Procyonidae > Potos > Potos flavus. The sequence goes on along the minus strand of CM052900.1, from coordinate 2,136,575 downwards.
TTACAGACATTTTTTATGGAAAACAGTGTTCCCCCAAATGATGTACTTTACTGTGCTTCTATAAAGTGTGTACAATGATACTTCATTAGATTGTCGTGATAGTGAGTTGTATACTTACTGATAATCTTCACTTAGGAGCCATTTCTCAGTTTATTCATCCACCTAGAGTGGATGCACCAAAGGATGCTTATCCCTGCTGAGCAAGGTATTGCATTGACTCCTGTGAAGGTGGGGTTCTCTGTTGCTAGTTACATCATTTCTCAAATTGTGCGCTTCTTTCTCCAATCATAAACACCACTCTATGATTCTGGCTGAGTTGCCGGCTGTGAATAGTTGGGACTCTCAGATAGTCCCAACTCAAGTCAGCAGTTCCTGGCTGGGTGCGTTCATGGAGCTTCATAGATCCTAATTCCAGGAGGACATGCTATGGGGAGCTTAGTTTCCACCAGCAGAAGCTCCAACTTCCTGTTCGTTGAACTGAAACCCCAGTATCATACTTAATAGCATGCTTTCCTTTCTACCCAACATCCGGTCTCACAGGAACCCTTGTAGACTTTGTCTCTAAATGCTATCTGAAGTCAACGTCTCTAAAAGTGGGTGTTGAGGAGGGCACGTACTGCATGGAGCACTGGGTGTGGTACATGAACAATGAATCTTGGAACACTGAAAAAATAAAATAAAAGTAATTGGGAAAAAAATAAATAAATAAAAGTCATGCTCTTGTAATCCATATCTCATCTGGAATACTTATTTCTGTTTCCACTCACACCAGAGTCTGGTCCACTGTTCACAAGGTTTATTCCATCATACCCCTCCAATGGCTTGCCAATTATGATAATAATAAAGTACAAACTATCCATCATGATCTATAAAACACTACTACACCTGGCCTTTCCTGGGTTCCCATCCCAAATTCCCCTGCTGTCCCTCTTGTTTGCTATGTTGAGACCACACTGGTCTTCTTGACTACACCAAGCTCAATTCTTTTGAGCCTTGGAGACACGTGCCATTGGACATTCTCTTCCCTCCACCTGGAATGCTCATTCCTCTTATCGTCACAGGGCTCTGCTCTCAAAAAGCCTTCTTTGGCATACTAATGCTTTTCTCCCCACTTTCAGCCATTCTTTACCTACCAACAATACATGTCAGGATCCAAGATGATTTCTGTTTAGCATCTTCCCCCAGCGAAATGGAAGTTCCATGTGGATCGGGACTCTGTTTTGTTTAAT
>CM052900.1:2110312-2134846 GCA_028534135.1 Potos flavus | reverse complement strand
TGGTGATGGGATTCGTAGCCCAGAGCGCCTGCGTGGTGATGGGGCTCATAGCCCAGAGCGCCTGCGTGGTGATGGGATTCGTAGCCCAGAGCGCCTGCGTGGTGATGGGATTCGTAGCCCAGAGCGCCTGCGTGGTGATGGGGCTCGTAGCCCAGAGCGCCTGCGTGGTGATGGGATTCGTAGCCCAGAGCGCCTGCGTGGTGGTGGGGTGTACAGGACCATGAGAAACCTGCAGGTCTGAGCAGACACTGGCCACTCTCATACCTTCCCGCCGTGTGTTAGTTTAGTCACTCTCCCTTTGCACACCCCTAGATCTCAGGAATGCTCTAAGAGCTGGCTCGCCTTCCTGAGGAACCAGAACAGCCTATCAGCTTCCTCACCTGGGTTTTGTCACTGACTCAGAGTGTTCTATCCTTCCACCTTAGCTCTTGGCAGCTTTTGTGGGTGAACCGTGTAAAAAAGGAGGTGAAGATAGGATATTCTATATGGTTGTCCTTGGAGCAATGAATTGCTCTTTGTCAGTCATTGCAAATTGCCTACGGAAAGGCGCGTGGCTTCTGTACACTATGCCTCTAAATTGCCTGATATTTGGGTGGAATTTGCTTTTGTGTGTTCTAATCTCATCCCGATGAATTCTGACTCCTGCTCATTGAACTCCCCTTAACCATGTTTTCATTTTGCTCTGCCAGGAAGGGGTTTTTCTCCAGCAGAGGTTTGACCAGGGCTCTTGCAGGCTATATTTCAACCCATTGTTCTTGGCAACTAGTTAACAGTGTTTCTCTTTGCTGGCCCATCCCGTTTTCATGCCTGCAGTGCCTTGAGTCTACTCTTAGGGGTATAAGCGAAATATTTTTCTTCTCCCTGCAGACTGCAGCCCCTCACTGTTTTACTGAAGATACCAACTACCCCTTAGAATACCCTTGCATCACTGCTGTGAATCAAAGAACTCCAACATAGGTAATTTTTGTTTTCAATATTTCCTACTAGTGTAATTAGAAATTTTTGGATTTCGAGGGTCAGACAGCAACTCAACCTGAATAATAAAGAGAGAAGGAAGGGAGGATAGAGGGAGGGAGAAAAGAAGGAAAAGAGGGAGAGGGCAGTTACTGGTTTGCTTAGCTTGAAAAGTCCAGGCATTCATCTGGCTTCAGTCAGGGCGAGGTCAGTGAATTGGAGGTTAGCATGATACCATTAGATACCTGGTTCTCTCTCCGGGGGCAAGAACCAGGAAATATGGTCACCTCTGGAAGCTGGAAGAGGAAAGAAAATTGTTTTCCCCTAGCACCTCCAGAAGGAACACAGCCCTTCTGATACCTTAATTTTAGCCCCGGAAACCCGATTTGGATTTTTGACCTTTAGAACTCTGTGATAATAAATTTATGCTGTTTTGGTCATTTGTGTATGGCAATTTGTTATAGGAGCAGTAGAAAACCAGAATACCTGTGTCTCAAACTTTTTTCTTCATGTAAAGATTTTCACTGCATGTTTATGTTGATGTTTCCCACCCTCGTGCAGAGAAGGTGAGGTGCGCGTCAGGGTTAGCCACGTTACCATCCTTCAGTGCTGGGGAGATGAAAAGTTTTCTTTCTCCCCTCAGTTTCATTTTTTCTCCTGCTCACCATTTTCAAGGCTGACTTATGCACCCACCAACCCTTCGTTCTTCTCTATAAACGAACAAACAACTTATTCTGCTTTAGTTGATAGAAATTCAGTGTCTAAACCCCAGGATAACTGGTATAATCTCAAGAAATGCTAATAGTATTGCATCTTCCCTCTTAAGAAGAACTGGACTATTATGTACCTTCTTGTTTTCTGTAGAAATATGCTTCATTATTTTTCCCTTCTTTCCAGGCTTCTCTCTTTTTGTGTATTTGTTGGCTTGGCTTCTTTTGTCCATCACTTAAGAATCAGTGTGTCTCTTGGCTGGAAAAGCCCCAGTTTTTTACATAGGCCCTCTTCTTACATGAAGAAAGGAAACTCTCTCTCTCTCTCTTTTTTAGGTGGGGAGGGGCAGAGAGAGAGAGAGAATCTTAAGCAGGCTCCATGTCCCATGTGGAGCCTGATGAGGGACTCAATCTCAGGACCCCGAGTTCATGACTTGAGCCAAAATCAAGAGTCAAACACTTAACTGACTGAACTGGCTACGTGCCCCCAAAACAACTCTCTTCTTTTAGCAGTTGGGATCAGAATTCCTGAGACATACTTGACTCCTTCGTTTTCTTTATTTTAATTCCCTGCATCTGATCCCTTAGTAAGTCCCGTTGGCTTGGCCTGGCTTTTGTACTTACCCAGATTTGACCCACTTCTCACAACGTCCTCTGCTACCACTGTGGTCCGAGCCAACTTTGGTCTCTTACCTGAATGATCGCATTTCCTTCCCACCTGCTCTCCCTTCATCCACACTTGCCCCCGGGACTATCATGAGCCCTGCAGGCAAAGTAATCCTTCAGATGTGAATCTGGTTATACAGTCTTCATCCAGAGGAAAGCCAAGCCCTCACAGTGGTTTACGTGACCCATGCAATCTGGGCCTTCTCTACTTATCAGACTTCCTCTTCCACTTCCTCTGCTGTGTCCACACAGACATCCCTCTGCATCCCAGAGCATATGAGACACACTTCTATTCCAGGGTGTTCCCATTGGCTACTTCTTCATCTCGGAATATTCTTCTCTCAGATGTCCATATAGTTCACTCCCTCACTTCTTCCAAGTCTGTGCAGATGTCCTCAGTGAAGCCCACACTAATCGCCATACTCCAAACTTACCCTCTGCCGCAGCACTCACTTTGTTCTAAACATCCATGTAACTTACTCCTTTATCGTGTTTACTATCAGATTGCCCGGCTGAGATGGAAGCTCTGTGAGAGCCGGGGATTTTGTCTACTTCCTTTTTTAAAAACATTTTGTTAATTTAAGAGAGGCAGCACGAGCAGGGGAGGAGCAGAAGGACAAACAGACTCCCTGCTGAGCAGGAAGCCAGACACGGGGCTTGACCCCAGGACGCTGAGATCATGACCTGAGGTGAAGTCAGATGCTTAACTGACTGAGCCACCCAGGGACCCCATTTTTGTCTACTTTCTATTGACAGCTATTTCCCCAATATCTAGAACAGTGCCTGTCTTAGAGTAAATGCTAAAAATAAATAAATTTTCCCACTCTATTCATTTCTCTGGGGCAACGTTCTATAATTTTATAACTTCAGTTCCCATCTATGTGCTGAGCATGGCTCTAGATAGAGGATTGACACCTCTATCCACCCAGTTGCCTGAATCAGAAATTAAGAGTTGCCATGTCTTTCCTTCAGTCCTTAAATGGTCATCGTGTCCCTCCCTTTGCCCAGCACAATGCTGTAAACCAGGGAAACCTTTGCAACAGGGAAGAAACCATCCTTCCCTTCCTGAGCTAATCGTCAAATAGCTCATCAGAAAAGAGATGAACACTCAGTGGAGAAGACATTTGTTTTACATTCTTCCAGTTCTCCATGAGGGAAGGGAAATTTTTGTGCCCAAAATTAAAGGGTAGGAGTAATAATGACAGTAATAACAATGTTACAGCCAATATTAGCAAACTCTCACATTGTACTTACTGTGTGTCAGTCTTTACATACATTACACTTAGTACATATCCCAGCCCACTGAATCCTCAGAACCACCATAGGACGGGATGGTATTACTGTCCCCATTTCACCAGTGTGGAAGCTGAAGGACAAAGACTTTACAAGCTGATTCAAAGACACAGGGGAAGTAAGTATCTGAGTTGGATTTGGATCCAGTCTGGTCCCAGTGTCCAAGTCTTAACCACTACGAGAACAATTCACTCTCTTCCTCCAGTTGGTGAGTAGGAAAATGGAATCAGGCATTTGAGGCTGAGAACGTTCTGAGTTTGCTTTTTCTTCTTAGCTGTTCCACAGTCCTCGAAGTCTCCCCCGCCCCCCTCCCCGCTTGCTACTGGCTTCTGGGAACATTCCTTCTCTTCTCTTCCTTTAGTTCTGAAGGAAACTGCTTTCTGCAGTGACTGATTTTAATTTTTGTTCTGTCAGCTTTCCAACTCTTGTGTCAGCAGTCCCATTTACTTGATCTCTCCATTTGAAATACTTGGTGTGGTCTTATTTTCCTGCCTGGACTGATCTATCTTCACGATGTGGTGTCTCTGATTCTCACAAAAACACTACCCTCTATACATGATTATTCTCACTTTATACCTTAGAAAACCAAAGTTTAGATAAAGTAACCCATCTTTTTTTCAAAGTCATAGATAGTCATCTGGGACTGACTATTTTCTTTCTTTCTTTCTTTTTTTAAGATTTTATGTGTTTGAAAGAGAAAAAGAGAGTGCATGAGCACAAGCAGAGGGAGCAGCAGGCACAGGGAGAAGCAGGCTCTCCATGGGCAAGGAACCTGATGTGGGACTTGATCCCAGGATCCTGGGATCATGACCTGAGCTGAAGGCAGATGCTTAACCATCTGAGCCACCAGGGGTCCCCAGAACTGACTATTTTCAATATCTACACTAACTTCATGGGATGATGGTTGGCATTTTCAAATTAAATATTCAAGGACGTACTAATTCAAAGCTGGACATCTCACTTAAATTGTCCCCTTCAGAGCTCTATTGTTATCCTCAAAGCATTTCAACATTCCACATCATTTTCTTTTAAATTTCATCAGTGGTAAGATACCTTCAACCTGTCAAACTCAGAAGGACTATGTGTGCTTAAGAAAAAGTTGATAGAGTTAGATCTTGAATAAAATGATCTTATTACACTTGAAAACATCATTGGAATTAAACATGATATAAGTGCAAAATGACAAAAACACGTTTCCTGTGAGATGCTTGAATTGGTTCTGAATTCATTTACTGAGCTCCTGTTAAGCAGTTAAATCTAGGGTGGAAATACTGAATTGCAGAGTCAGTTCCTAAAGAGAGAACAGCCCATGGGTTTTGAGTGGATCTTTTTTTTTTCCTTTAAGAAAGTAATTTGAAGGAAGCAAAATTAATGTTAATGTGTGCTTGTTAAATACTAGCATCACTCTGTGTGTATGACAGACCCATGTCACAGGGGAGGCAGATCAGAATACGAAGGTGCATGAACTTGTTTTGGGTTCCATGCACAAGTTTCTAGGATGCCACTGTGGAAAATGCTGGAAACAAGCAAACATACAATTAAGTTGTCCGGCAGAGAATCATCTTATTGTCCCTGTCAATCCTCAGCAGTCGTGCTCCACTCCCACAATCTTACTTTATTAAAATGTCATTCTTTACCCACTCTTCAGAAATTGTGTACTACAATTAATCTTTCTTAGGGATGCAAATTAAAAGGAAGCAGAAACGGTGTTTGGCTTGGCTTCCTAAGCAAAAAGATGCAGCTTTCACAGTCATGAGGCCCTGGGAATGTTTGGGTGCCAACCCACCTTCTCTTTTCAAAAGCTTTAGGAACACAGTGTCTATTTCAGTGTTGTTGAAAATTCCGTGTCTTTATTCGGCACACCGAAGTACAGCTTGCGCGGGGAGGAGAAGCCGACCAGCAGATGAGCAAGGACCTGAGGAACAGGCAGAGGGAGGAAGGAGCTTGCTTTGGGGAAGTGCTTTGCAACAGCAAAGTGGGAGGACACGATGAAAACAGAAACTCAGAGAGAATGAGAAAAAAGAGACAAAAGGGACACGGTTGATATCTTGGGTGTGTTTCTCCACCACGGGAGGCAGGCAAAGGAAGTTTCCCATATCCAGAGACAGAGCTGGGGAAAGTGGAGGCCAGGTGGGAGAAGGGTCAGATGGGAAGGCAGTGTGCTGTGGGGATGGCTCATTTTCTGACTTTAGAGTGGGAAGTTGGGAGGTTTGTGGGAAGATGTTGATGGAAGAAGAGAGTATTTAAAGTGCATTCTGGGAGATGTACTAAAGAGACATAGCCTAGGGTGTCAAAATTGAGACACTCAGTATGGACCCAAGTCCAAAAGGTAGGGAGCAGATTAGGCTGTCCCATTCTTTATCATCCCGCCAACCACTTTGCACCAGGACAGACTGAGTGTTACCTACGCGTGTCTCCCTGTGCTTCTCTCAGGCCTGAGTGCAAGGGCAGCCGCCCCACGTGTTCATGGACTCGACCAGTTATGACTGGCCTGTACCCAAGCCATACTGATTTTTATTCTAGATATCTCTCCTGTTTTTCTGGGATAGTCTAATGACTCACCAAAGAGGTATTAAAAAGCAATTGAATTATTCCAGTTATGTGCCCCTGACCCTGTGTGATGTGAAATAAGAATATATATTTTGGTCTTCCCTTCACGTTTCTGAAGTAGCTCTGAGTGATAGAAGGGGAAAAGAGCCTATTTTTGTTCTTCCTGATAAGCCCCTTTCAACCATACTGGAGTTTATGTTAATGAGGGGACTTTGGGAAAAGCGCTAAGGATGAGGGGTTGGTTGCCAGGGGAACCAACCCCTTGATTAGAGGTGATGAGAAGGTTGGAAATTTCAGTCCCATTCCCCACTCGGGGAAGGGGCAGAGTAGGGTTGATCTAATCTCCAATGACTGATGATTTCATCAATCATGCCTAGGAATCGAAGCCTCCATAAAAACCCTTGCCAGTGGGGTTTGCAGACTTTCTGAGTTCATGAACACCTTGAGGTTCTGGGACACGGATGTGCCTGGAGAGGGCACGGGAGCTCTACGCCCCTCCCGACATACTTTGTTCTAGCCTATTGGCAGTTCCTGAGCGGTGGCCCTTGTAATAAGTCAGTAGCAGCAAGTAAAATGTTCCCCTGGGGCTTCTGAGCCATTCTCCAAATTGTCAAGCCAGAGGAAGGGGTTGCGGGAACCCCCAGTTCGTAGCCCATCAGTCAGAAATGTAGGTGACCCCCTTAGACGTGTGACTGGAGTCTGAAGTCAGGGGCTACCTTGTCTCGTGGGACTGAGACCCCTGATTTCTGGGCTCCGCGCTGACTCCTGGCAGTCCGTGTCAGAATTGTTTTGTGTGAGGAAAAACAACCTACACATTTGGTGCGAGGAGAGGAAAACGGGTGTTTCACTTTGCCGGGTCAGACCTCCCTGCCCAGGAAATCAGAGTGAGCGGACCGCATCTCAGAAGCACAGCAGATCCCTGGCAGCCGGGCTCAGTGGAAGAGTACGCGGGTGTGGCCGGGCACCTAGCGATTTTGACAGCTACAATGTCTCTGTTGCGCTAATGGGCTTCTCTTAATGCAGAGATCAGCTTTGCAATTTGCTCCGCAGCCCTGGGCCAGCTTTGCAGAGGCCTTATTGCTCCCACGCAGGCCATGCACACGGCCAGTTGGAGCAAGGGTGTGTAGTAAGTACATCTGTGTGGCTAACCCTTGCAGGGCTCCCCGCACTCCAATTATTGACTGAGGCGGCTCCCCGAGCCTGGATAATTGCCCATAGAAAACATCAATGCTGATAATTAGAACTGGCCAAGAGGCAAATGTGGCCTCTGAGAGTGACCATATGGGCCTCGATACCTATTTAAGAAAAAGTCAACTCTGTCTCCATTGCTGGGGCACAATTTTTCTGTCTGAGTTTATAGTAAGGGCTCTTAACACTCCTGTTTTCCCATGTTCTCACCCATGGCCCCACCATATTGCATCGCTCAGAGCTGCCCTGTCTCTCCCACAGGCACTGGATTCCCTGGAGGAGAGCCTTGCCTCTTTACCTCCATGTTTCCCAGAATTAGTTCTCCCGTCAGGAGGGAGGCAAGAGTGTGGGCTTTGGAGTCAGACAGAAGTGGGCTTGGATCCCAGCTCTGCCGCTTATGACTTAGCTGATGCCCGGAGAGTCACTTCACGCCCCTGGGCCTCAATATCATCTGTAAATTGGGGTGAGGATAGTCCCCCTAAATCACAGAGTGTCATGAGGATTAATCGAGTTAATGTAGGTAAAGTGCTGAGAACGCCCAGCACGTAGCAAGCCCTCCACAAATGTTAGACACTATTTCCCCAGAAGCTGGGCTCTGCTTCAAAGGCTTTACTGTAGGCTTGTTTTAAAAAGTAACTTTTAATATAATTCAGGTACGGTGAGGCCAACAGATCAGGAGACAGCCACCTTTAAAACATGGGTGTTGTGAGTAAATGATGAATCACTGAATTCTACTCCAGAAACCAATATTGCACTGTATGTTAACTAAGTAAAATTTAAATAAAAAATAAAACAATAGGGGACGCCTGAGTGGCTCAGTGGGTTAAAGCCTCTGCCTTCGGCTCAGGTCAGGATCTCAGGGTCCTGGGATCGAGCCCCGCATCAGGCTCTCTGCTCAGCAGGGAGCCTACTTCCCCCCCCAACCCCCTGCCTGCCTCTCTGCCTACTTGTGATCTCTCTCTCTCTGTCAAATAAATAAATAAAATCTTTTTTAAAAAATAAGTAAATAAATAAAACAATAACACCACAGTTCGTTACTCACAGTTCCAATAGGAAAGGGCGTGCACAGCACAGGGAGCCTCAGGGGAAAGCGCCTGGGCTGGTCAGGAAGCAGAGGGAGTAGGGGGAGAATGGGAGCATCAGCCTCCCTTGGGGCTTCGAGGGCTAGGGTGCAGGGGCTGCCTCTGGTTGTCTGCTACCTGGCGCTCGACGAGTAGAGCAGGTGAAGAGCAGTGGCCCAGAGTATAAGAGTATAAGAGCCAGATAAAGGAGATAGTTGGGCTATGGCCTCTAGATTGGGTAGTTGGCATATGTAAGTCTTACTCCCTGGAAGCCACTTACTGTCCTAGGAGTCATAGCCGCGGGAGGGGCAGTCTCTCCAGGGTCAGCAAGGCCCAGCTGTCAAAGCATCAGAAATACAGAGAAGAGGAAAACGTGATGAATACAAGTCCTTCCTCACATGTGTCCCCAAATAAAAGAGGGGAATCAAGGAGATCAGCCATCTCTGTGGACCCACACCCTAGTATCTAAGAACCTTAGAAGAGTTGTTTTCCCTCTCGTCTAAAGTTCACATCCCTCAGTTTGAGACAGCACCTTCACATCGTTGCTCTGCTTCTGATTACGCCGGCAGTCGGATAGTCTTCATAAGGGTGGAGTCGATTGCTAGCTTCAAATATGTTTTCTCCAAGGTAAGGACCCTATTCTTCTGTCCCCTCGACTCCAAACTTGTCCTCTGGGATTTAGTTTTGTGCCTCTCCAAGTGAGCTCTTAAAAAGGCAAGCTTTACCATGTTATTCCCCTGCTTAAAATGACCTCATATGGATTTGAAGGAAAAGGCCAACACTCTTAACTTGGTCTACACAGCAGGCTGGACCAAGGTCCTGCCTACCTCACCAACATCGACTGGTACTGCTCCTCCTCTGATTATTGTCCGCCCCAGGCTGCGTTGGTGTTCCTCTCCTTCCTCTCCTTCCGTCCATGCCCCATGCTGTCTCTACCTCAATAACCTTCTATGTACTGTTTCCATCACTTAAAGATCAATTCTCACCACCCACCTCTGCATATTCACATGGCAGATTTTCAGATACCTTTCAAAACTCAGTAAGTCTTCAAGGGCATCTTTTTTGCTTACCCTGGACCAGATCAGAACCTTAAAATTCACTTCTATGGCATCCCACATTTCTGCTTTCTCATAGTTTAATTAAGTTGTGAAATTTAGAAACTTTTTAAAAAGATGTTTATTTATTCATTTGAGAGAGAGAAAGAAAAAGAACAGGAGAGGAGGGAGGGACAGAGGGGGAGGTAGAAGGAAAGAGTGAGAATCTCTCAAACAGACTCCTCACTGAGTGTGGAGCCCACCTCCGGCTCAATCCCATCACCTCAAGATCAGGACCCCAGCCGAAACCAAGAGTCGGATGCCTAACCAACTAAGCCAGCCAGGTCCCCCCAAAGTTTTAGAGTTCTTTTAAATGTCTGTTGGCTTGTAAATTATATGAAACCAGGATCTATGTCTCTCCTATTTAATTCACAATCACTGATGTGCATGCCTGGCACTTGTTTGGAAAATACCATTGTTATTTATCTCAAATCCAATTTTAGAATTTTATAGAGATTATTGTTAAAATTAATTCCTTCTTCTCTTCGACTTGCTAATACTTGTCTTGAACATGTCTCAAGGAGTTGAAGGTTTTTTCATTTGTAAAATAGTGATATTCAAAATATGTACTTCATAGGATTATTATAAGAATTTAATAAAAGCATGCATGTGAATACATTCTATAAATGACAATGCATTATACAAATACAAGGGGTATTATTACAAAGAGTTAATTGGTACATTTTTTTAAAATGCAGTCTTAGTTCAAGTATGCAACTCTGATTTACATAAATTGTTCATTTCAATGTGATATTTCAAGAAAATTAACAGCTGATACAAGAACAATGAATTGTGACCCTTGAGCTCATGACATGGGAAAAAATCTGTTTACAGAGAAAGGATATGATATCTACACTCTCCCATGCCCTTCTAAGTGAGAGGACCTGATTAGCAGAATGTCTGATCAACAGTAGTCATCAGGAGCAAGGTTTTATAGGTATTCATCTGGGATATTAGGTATCTGGATGAGGTAGCCCAGAACACCAAAGCCCAGAGGAATAACCTGATTTAAAGTACTTATTAAAACACCTACGTTGAACTACTTGAAGAATCTCATACCCATGCCATGCATAGTGAGAAAAGAAGACTCTGTGGTTCATTTTATGGGAACTAATTGTCTTTGATGCTATGTCATGTCCTCCTCTTCTAAAGCATATAGTGAAGGGTAGCTTCTACTTGGTTTTGCCATTCCCATGGCAGATGGGGAAAAAACAATGACCATGTGTTTCGTTTGGGCTCAATGAATGATTCATGCATATAAGTGACATGTACCACTTCTAGGAAGAAAATTTAAAAGTCATTATTTGGGATGGCTACAGCCCTCCCACAGAAGCCACATATAGCTTGAACATTAGTGACCACAAATAGTAAACGAGAAAGTCAATTTAAGTTGACATACGATTGGATCTGGAACAGGTAGGAGGGAGATAATATAGGAAAATTTGCTTGGATGTCTCGAGATTTTTTGTTTGTTTTATTTTCCTAACCATATTTAAAGCCAGGTGGTGCATAATGAGAATGTTGTGTCTTAAAAGCCAAGAACTTGATGGAAACATCTTAGGGAGGGAAGCCACCGTCACAGGAAGCCCATCTGAAGGTACATGATGCACCTGCCACTGGCACAGGTCATTGCTTTCATTGCTTCGCCTCTTCGCCATCATTTCTCAGACTCATTCCGTGACTCCTTCCCCAGCCTCCTCTGGAAGCCTTACCTGATGTACCCAAATGCAGGATATGGACCCCCATTCATTGCTTCTGTAGCAGCCCGCGGTCCTTCTCTAGAGCACATGTCAGACGACTACTTCCTGAACAAATTTGGAACTAGATTATCCATTCTTAACAGGGGTGATGTCACATAGTGGTAAAAATTAGTTCTCTGGGCCAAAAAAGATCTTAGATATTACAATGGTTTCTGGTCCTCCACAGGGCCGTAGTCATAAGCATGGTGGTAAAATGGGGGAGGGAATATATTTATAAATATTTATATATTATATATTATGTTTATTAACTTATTAATTTATTATTTATTTAATTTATTTATTATTTATATGTTATTTATTTTATTATTTTATTCTATTTGTATATCATGCATTCATATGTCATATATAATAATTTGTATAATATATATTTATATACTTTATGTATAATATATAATAATATATTATATATTACATAATATACATTTATATATACTTTATATTATTTTAATTTATAATTTTAATTTATTAATATTTATAAATTAATAATATAGATATATTAATATACTATATATATATATAAATATATATAAAGGCTCCTTAAGGCAGTGATACTAAGAAAAGAGACTGAGAAACAATACACTAGACGCAATTCTTTTTTTTTTTTTTTTTAGATTTTATTTATTTACTAGAGAGAGAGCACAAGCAGGGGGAGAAGCAGAGGGAGAGGGAGAAGCAGGCTCCCTGCTCAGCAAGGATCCTGATGTGGGACTGGATCCCAGAACCCTGGGATCATGACCTGGGCCAAAGGCTGATACTTAACTGACTGAGCCACCCACCAGCCCCTAGACTCAATTATTTTAGGCTATGTCAATAAGGGCTCATGTTTTTGCTTTCAGGCTGCATGTGTTAGGGACATCATAATTTTGAATAAGGGAAGGAATTAATGAATCAAACCCAGGATGGAGATCTTTGGATAAATCAAGACTGACCGAAAGAGATCAACAAGGGACTTGATCCCAGTACTGACCTCAGGACCCCACCTACTTCCGCCATGTTGGTTCTCCAGGGCATGTTCCACCAAGCCAGAAGGAGGCAATGCTGTGGACTCACCTGGGGGAAGGGTGGTGTCAGAAACACACATTCAGGCAGCAGCTGATACAGTTTTGGGTGATTTTCTCATTTTAATCACTTGAGAAGGAAAAATGCAGCTTAATTGTAATTCATTCCTCTAATCTCTTTCCATCTTGACCTTTCCACACCAACCGCTGCCCTGCAAACTGCCTTGGAAGTGGAGGCAAAAAAATGCAGAACTTCAAGAGTTGGTAATAAACTTTGATACATGTAAAATCAATTTTTGTTGGCATAATTTGAAAGGGCAGTTCATCGTTTGTAATTAAAAACCATCGTGAGGTTTGAAGCCCCAAGTGTTCTCACCCAGAGGAAAATATTAAACTTTAATGAAGGTCTTTTTCTTGAATGGTTGAAAATTTCTCGATGATAATATCACCCTGGGGAAAAATACCTTTGCAGAGGTGGTGTTTAATCAGTGTATGGGAAACACTGCTGCAGAAGGGAAATCTGCTTTCCTTCCAACATGACCACTGTGACCAGCTGCAAGGGTCCAGCACCTCCTTCACTCCTATGATGCAGGTCTCCCCTCTGGCAAAGGGCATCAGTAGTGGTAGCCGAGTGCATTCAGTTAGCAAATAGTGAGGCCTATTTGTGAGCCAGGCATTGTGCTGGGCTCACTGGGAAAGCTTTGGTCAAGTATCAAGCTATGTCAATAGTAGGACACAACAAACATACTCTCTACCTTTCCTGCATTGTATTTTCTATCATCTTCCCTCAAAAGTCTCCATAGATTGTTATCTTTCACTAATTAACATATATTTATAAATTAAGGTGGGTTTTGATCCTTTAATATTTTACTTGTAAAACTAACATAAGGGCATTACAAACATTTGAAAAAAATAGGAAAAATGCATGCACGAATAAAAAAATCCACACTAATGAAAAAACTCACACTGAACCTCACACTAATTAAAAGGAGCTGTGCCACTACTGATACCCAAAGAAATAAAAAACTAGCTCCAGATCTGAATTTTCTTTTCCAGCCCATTCTATATGCATATTCCATATGCATATTTTAATATCTACACTAATTGAAAAAAAAATTACGTTTTGGTTTCTTTTCCAGTCCATTCTCTATGTATACTTTGCATAGTTAGAGACAAAATGTGCATGCGATTTTATTTACTTTTCAATTCTAAACACTATAACAGAATTATTTCCATTATTTCTATGGACTGTTTCTAATTAACATTTGCAACACAACATAGCAGAGGAATCAATTTCACCAGTGCCCTCTTGGTCGTTTATGTTGCTCTTAGGTTTTTGATACCATGGATAGTGCTTTAGAGAAAGTAAATATTCCCCGTGTAAACAGTCTTTCCTTTTATATTATTTTCTTTACATAGATCCTCAGAAATAAGATTACTAGAACAAACATTAGCATGGTTTTTCAAGTAAAAAGTAATTTTCCGAAAGGAATGTCTAATAACAGCAGCATAGTTAACCCACATTTACCAGAAATGAGTTCTCTACTTACTGAAAACAAATACACACAATACAAAAACTACACTCTTTTTTTAATAGTTAATGATGTTTTAAATCCATATATTTTTTAATTAGTCAAATATAATTGCTATTTACTAGATCCCTAGATCAGCAGAAGAGGATTGGATTTACCACAGGAAGTTGGGATAATCAATAATAAACATTAATAAGTATAATTATGTAAATACTTGGCATTTCATTTAGGGATTTTCTAGAGATTAAATATGGTTTCCATTTGGCTTTTTAAATTATTGAAAATAACCGCAGGATCCCTCTTAATCATTTCATGACGCCCACATGTGATCTTGCTTGGGAGCCACTGAACTACCTCCCTAGACACGTGTGACCTTCTGGTCTTATAATCTGGTTGAGCTGGAAGGAGCATCACCCACCAGTCCCTTTCGTGACTTGTATTTTATTTTATTTTTTATTTTATTTTTTTAAAGATTTTATTTATTTATTCGACAGAGAGAGAGAGATCACAAGTAGGCAGAGAGGCAGGCAGAGAGAGAGGGGGAAGCAGACTCCCCACTGAGCAGAGAGCCCGATGCGGGGCTCGATCCCAGGACCCTGAGATCATGACCTGATCCGAAGGCAGAGGCTTTAACCCGCTGAGCCAGCCAGGCGCCCCTCGTGACATATATTTTAAACAACTAGAAACTGACACTTCAAATGAATCAGAATGTCAGGACAAAAGTACCCACTCAGATCCCTGACGGTCACTCAGTGGTTAAGCAATCTTTACTTATTTGTCTTCTCTTCCTGGAAACACTCTCCCGATCCTGATTTCAACAATTCACCAGCGACAGCTCTGCCGTCCTAGGATCTCTGCTTCAGGGCGTCCCACCCGGAGAGGAGCTGCAACACTTTCTCTTTGTGTGAGTCCGCTGGGGTTTGTGTCTGTTTGCGCAGATGTGCCCAGCTATGCGCCGTCCACTTCATGTGGACTGTGCAATCATTCCAAAGTTCGAGCCAATGATTTTGTCAGCATATATATTTTTAAAAATAAATGTAAGTCTGTAGAAGTCTTCTAACTTAGTCTATCGTGTGAAAACCCTAATTATGTCTCATTATATGAAATTTCAGCTCCAGGATCAGAGAAATTCCCCCGAGTTTTTCTCAGCACACCGATGTCCCACAACAGAGTCATACTTTTTGTTTTCCTACCCAGATCTTCCCTCTCCACATACAACTTAAAAGTTGACAAGACAGTGGATTGTAGAGCAAAGAAGCAATAACAATGTCTCCCAAACCTGCCTATATGTTCTCAAAATAAAAAAAGTTTGCTTAAATAAAATCCTACAATATTCATAAAATAGGTAACTTATCTCTTCTCATACTTTCCAGGGCCAGCAGAGAACATCGCAGAGAATTTCCATTGGTTAAAGTCATACCCACTAATAGCTTAATGATGAAGAAGAATGCCTTTGAGTTCCAACCTGAACTGTCCAGTGTCCAAAATTGTAGAAATTGCTCCAACTGTCTCTCCTTTGGCTCTTTATGTTTAAGTCAGGGTTGGGTTTATTGACCACCGAATGTGAGAAACAAATGAGTTGTTGCAACTAACATGCTTAGCATCAAGTCTGTCCTAACAACACTGGATGCTCCCGCAAGTGTAGCTAATAGTAATGGTTGCCCTTTAATTACATGTGCACACACACACACACTCTTCCACACACACCCCCCTTCCATTTCCAGCCAAAGTCCTACCTACTTCCCAAATCAGATGCCTCTTTCTTCCTTTGAACTCTAGTCCCCATGACAGTAAGTTAGCAGATTCAAAAATGAGTGAAATTGTTCCCCATAAAATTCGGATGACAGTATCTGAACTCTATGACAATTATGTTTAAAATATTCAAAGAGATTTTAAAAAACGGAAAATTGCCAGGCACCTGGGTGGTGCAGTTGGTTAAGTGTCAGACTCTTGATTTTGGCTCAGGTCATGATCTCAGGGTCATGAGATGGAGCCCTGAGTAGGACTCCGTGCTCAGCGGGGAGTCTGCTTCTCTGTCTCTTCCTCTCCCTTTGCCCCTCCTGCCCATGCTCGCTTGCTCACTCTCTCTCTCAAATAAATAAATCTTGAAAAAAAAAAATCACATATATAATTGAGTCCACAGGATGAATACAGGACAACTTAAAAAACAAACAAAAAGTTTGGAAAAAAGAACCAAATAAATTTCTTAAAGTGGAAACCTTCCACCACTGAAATACATACTTATGCACATATATAAAAATAATAAAAACATGGGCTAAAGACCAGACCTTCCAATAGGGCACTGAAAGGAGGGTGTGTGAGTAAAGCACCTGGAATTCATTGTGACAACTGAACAGAATATACAAGAAACTTGAGGTTTTGATCATGGAATGAAAAGATGAAAAAGAATCCTAAATTCTGGGGTGCCTAGGTGGCTCAGTGGGTTAAGCCTCTGCCTTCGGCTCAGGTCATGATCCCAGGGTCCTGGGATGGAGCCCCGCATCGAGCCCCCCATCGGGCTCTCTGCTCAGCGGGGAGCCTGCTTCTCCCTCTCTCTCTGCCTGCCTCTCTGCCTACTTGTGCTCTCTCTCTCTGTCAAATAAATAAATAAAATTAAAAAAAAAAAGATTCCTAAATTCTAACTCTTTTCCTTTTTTTTTCTATCTCTCTTCTCCTCATCTTCCTCCTATTACCTATTACCCCATTAACTACTTCTGGTTGACCTTTTATATTCTGTGCAACATTTTAAATGTATTATCTCCCTGGATCTTCACAGGGTGAATCTTTGAGGTAACTGGAGTTAGAATCATCATCCCCATTTGACAGATGAATTAACTGACGCTCCACAAAGACAGTAACAGAAAGTGCCAGGGCAAAGCCGGCTAAAATCATAATTTTATGCGTGGCTTTGGATGAGATAAATACACTATGGGCCACTCTGCTCACGTTTCTCAGGAGAAACAAGGGCTCCTGTTTCTCAGGACTGCTTTGAAGACGAAGTGTGATGAGCACAGGACTGCAGAAAGCAGTGCAGATCTTACTAGGATTCCATGTTAATGGGACCTCCTGGACATGAGCGGTGTACTGTGAAGTGTGTCGATGAAGAAGTGATGACCCATGTTGGGTATTTTCTTTGTTTTGCCCAAATCTGGTCCACAGCCCCGTGTCCTCATGCCACTCACCTCTGTAAGCTCTGGACAGCCAGTTGGAAGTGCACAATCCTTCTGGGTGACTTTCAGGAGCCTGGCCCATCGCCAAGCAAACAAAACTGTTATTGTGCCGCAGAAATGGGGCTCTCAAAGTCTTTGCATCACTGGTCTCTCTGTCCTGAACTTTTTGTCCTGACAGCAAGAACTTCCTGGAACTTGCTGGTTTCCGGCTTTGCGGCTCATTTTTCTGATCGCCGTCTGACCTTACTTCTCAGCCCTTCAGCATACTTCTTTAGGTTGCCTGTTGCTTTTTTTGCTCAACCCTGATTCCTATTCATTCCTTGGTTTTGCTCCCATTAGTTCTTTGGAGTAAATTGCATGCATATCCAGCTCTAAAATCTCAAGATTGAAAGTGATTACAGAGGTCTGTAGCACAACCCCCTATCCTTTTCGGTGCACCTCTTAGATTGACAGGCAGACTTTGTTCAAACATCTCTAAATGCAGAGAGCTTTACCTGTGTTTACCAACCACATAGAGGAGATTTTTCACTATTATGCAGACATAGTTGATAGAGGTTATAAATATATTTTCTTATGTTCTTTCTGCCTAGAATGGTCTTCCTTGTTTTTCTGCCTTCTCTAAAGTTCTATCTTCAACTGTTGGGTCCCAGTGCCTTCAAGGAGACTTAGGCATTCCTCCCTATCTGATCCCTGTGCCCTTGTGAAAACTTAATTAGAACTCAGATTACATCGTGCTAGACTGTGAAATCATTTATGGGAAAAGCCACATAGTTGCATCTGGTTTGTCTAAATAGCACATCAAACAGTGCCAGAGACACAATCCATATGTCTTTGTTAAATGAATGAAGAATAAGTGAATGACTAAACTGAATGAATAAATGAATGAGTGCTTGTCTTTGAATGTGACTCTTCATAAAAATTAGTCCATGCATTTGAAAAATGTGATATTCTCTCCTGACAAATTAAACAGAAAAAAATATGTCAGTGTACCAGACTGGTATATCCTTTATACATTAGACTGTAATGGGTAAAATGACCTCTAATTTTAAAATGATACTTTAAAAAATGCAAAATTAGGTACATAAGGTTTGCAACATAAAAAATGCCACCATAATCCCCATCTGCACCGTGAGACTACTGAGCTAGATTAGGTCTGACATCAACAAGAATTCTAACAAGGCATTACCTCGTGAAATCACGGATAAGACCCAGAGGCTTCAGCTTCTGAAACACCAACAGGATAATTCAGGTCCTAATAAGATAAAAGAAAGCCAGAAATATCTTTTCAATTCTGTTGAGTCAAATTCTTTTAAGAGAAATTCAAAGACTGAAAATAAAGTGAAAGCAAGAGGAGAATTTGGGTTCTGTGAAAGATCATGAGCAGGGAGTCTAATGGTTAATAAGGCTAGTGTTTGCAATTCATTGTGAAGAAAAGCATCCTTGTCACAAATGTGATGTTGTGGCTGCTGTATAAAGTACATATGGGCCATCACCTTAATGATGCTATTCTTGTGCCCAATAGTCTAGCCTTCACAGTGCCCTGCATTGTTATGCTCACTTTATAGATGAGGGATAAGAGGCTCAGGAAGGTTGACTTACACACTTAGGATCTATCTCAGAGCTACTGAAAGGAATCCAAGCTAACTAGAGAATGCATTATTTTTTCTGAGTTATGCTGCCTAGTCATGTATTACTGCAAGAAGAATCGTATAACCTTTCTCTGTCTGTGCCTGGATAATACAATTCAGGTAGGATTTGCCTCTGATTATCTGTGACCCGATGACAAGGAATCACAGGATGTGTGTTGCGGATTTGGCTGTCCGCACCAGCCCATGAAAGATGGTCTGCTGAACCCCTCCTTCCTCCTCACTTGGGACAGCATAGACAGGGACCACATGTGTATCACTCAAACCATTCATTCATTCATTCGTTCACTAATATTTGTGTTTTAGACACAATTAAGACAATATTTTCTCATGCAAGATCTCTGTGAGATAGAGATTTTGTGCATTTTCATAAGTTAAGAATATGGGTATATGGGAGTTTAAGACATTCGGGTAGAAACAAATCTACGAAGTAGTAGACCTTGACCAAATCCTCCCCTTGTAAATTCACTAACTATCCCTTCTCCCTGTATTTAAGGGCTTAAAACTGCAAAGCATAATGCTAGGCATAATGGAAGAGAGAGAAAATAATTCAGAACTCCTGCTCTAAGGATTGTTGGGCCATCTTCTAGTGGCATTTTAACTAAGCATTTAAGTAGGTTGGATTTTATCAGCCCAAGTATGGGGAGTGTTTCTAATGAGAGGAGGCAGCCCCAGGGCCAGAGTGATGGGCTTATACCTGTGTCTTTGCACAGGTCTGCTGCTTAGAGGAGCCTCTCCCTTTACTAGTCCACTGTTGCTGTCTTGAAACTGGGAATAATTTGTTAACAGGGGACCTCCATTTTCATTTTGCATTAGATCCTACAAAGTATGTAGCTGGTCCTGGATGGCCCTTAATCTGAGCCTTAAATCCAAAGGGAAGATTAAAGGCAGAGGGGCAAGAAGCCTGCAACACAGTCACATAACATTATAACGCATTAGGTTCTGATTGAGATCCATTCTTGCTCCCTAGGCTTGGATAGAGATGATCAGTCCGGCCAGGTCCTAAAATTACTTTATTTCACTTGCCTATTATACATTTAGGTGTTCCATGTCAATTTAGCTTGATTATGCAAAATCAATTTTCATGATTTTTTCCAACTATCACAAAAATTTTCGAACATACAAAAAAAATTGAAAGAACTATACAATACATGCTAACTATCAGTTGAATTGTTATTTATATGGAAATACACCACCGCATTTTGTTGAACTATTTTGAAATAGTTTGTTGAACTGTTTGAAAATGTTTGAAACATCATGAAACTTTGGCCTTATATATTTAACCATGCCTCTTTTAGAAATAAGAGCAATTTGGGGGCGCCTTGGTGGTTCAGTAGGTTACGCGGCTGCCTTCAGCTCAGGTCATGATCCCAGGGTCCTGGGATCTAGCCCAGTGTTGGGCTCTCTGCTCAGCAGGGAGTCTGCTTCTCCCTCTCCCTCTGCCTGCCACTCTGCCTGCTGTGATCTCTCTTTCCCTGCCAAACAAATAAAATAAAATAAAATAAAATAAAATAAAATCTTTAAAAAAAAAGTTTAGGCAAGGACAAATGGCAGATGCATAAAACCATTAGGTGCAAGGCAGTTTTGGAAAAGGATATTCACCCAATGCAAGATCACTCTGTGGATTACCTTCTAATCACAAAATGAAAAATGTGTCTTCACAAGGAATCTACTTGGTCATCATCACCTACCAAAGGCAGCAAACATCATCACTGCCGCTGGGACCACCTGATACTATGTTCCTCCTGGGGAGATGTGAAATGAAATAGATAGTATCACCTGGAAGGATTTGTCTCTTCTCCCTCCCAAATTCTTATCCTGTATCTAATCAGACATTAATCTTAACTTCTAGCTTATGGGAAGAGAACAGAGTAGCTACTTAATGCCATAGGTAAACAATCAGATAAATCCACAGGGTAGGACATTCCACATGGCAATTCGTTAGGTACTTTAAAAACGTCTAAGTCAGGAAAACATCGAATAGTTTTAAGAGTTAAATGTTACATTGTGTGTATGTTTCATCATTTGTCATTGGTCAAAAGCACACATTTATATCTACCTTGTAGTTATTTAAACACATTTATTAACATGCTTTAATTATTAAATGAATACGTAATCAAGGGTTAGTTTTTAATAGGCTTGATTGATAAGGAGGGCTTCATCTGGGATCCAAAGTAGCTAACGATTCTTCCTTTCCCTATTAGGCACTGTGATGGAAATCTGTATTTCTGAATCTGCTCATTCCTTTTTGTATTCATTAAGGTCACATAATAATAACTAGCATTAGCTTTAGTTAATTATATGTTGTCTTCACCTTTCTTTCGTTTAAATGTGGGATATGTCTAAATTAAATGTTTTATTCTAGCTATTAAAGCTAGGATTCTGTATGAACCCAAATGTTCTCAGTGTCAGAACATCAAGCAAAGAGAAGGTTTATCTGGAAAATATGCATGTCATTGAAGAGTCTTATATGCCTTATGGTGGAAATAGTAAGGAGAAGAAAGAGAAGGAGAAGGTGGGTCTCTGAGACTTAATTGGGCAGGATGGTGGGCCTAGTGAGTTTTATTTATTTAAATGTGTCTTCCCTTTCCAACTTTACATCACTTTCATGGTGTTTAGGGGGTGGTAGGAGATGGGGAAAACATGCACTGAGTTGTGAAATACTCTGAAGTATGTAGTTGTCTTTTTAGGTCTTAGTGAAACAGAAATCTTGGAACTAGGCTTAAGATGGCCATTATCTTTTCAAGAAATATAGATAAATTATGATAGCCACTCACCCTTTTAAGAATCTCTAAACTAGTTCTGTCAAGGTTTTACTACTTTACTTTAGTGTCTGACAGGCAATGATAAAAATGTAGAGTTGCTGCTTAAGACAATTAGAAATAACATCCGTGATAAATAATGATACTAGATCTGAGGATCTAACAATTGTAACAAAAGGGTTTTCTCTCTCTTACTTCTATGACTAAAGAAAATGAAACCATCCACAGTCCCATGATAAAAGGTGGAAATAGAGAAAAGAGGGATTCATGAGTAGTGTTTCCAATATTAATCTTAAAACAAACAAACAAACAAAAACTGAAACAGTACTCAGTTTATTTTGAACAGTTTGATTAAATTAGCCAAGAGATAAATATTCTGCCTTTCTGTGGTTCAGACATGACAGTGTTTTGAGCCCCTTGACTGGCATACTTTCCTTCTCCACCTTTCTTCTCATAATTCTTACACTTTAAGCCAACTTTAAAGGAAATACATGGCACAACTCAAATGAGCAGGAATGTTCTAGTGCTTTTTGAATGTTCATGATGGCGCTCTGAGCTGGTTAGGGTTAGTACAAACCATTAGACAGAGGACTTGTTGGAACTTGCTCACTTTTAATGAGATTCTCCTGAGTAAAACATGTGCATGTATGCATAACAAGAAACTTTAAAGGAAGAAACAGCACATTATCTGGAATTTTATCAATGAGATGGCTCAGGTGGAAAGGACCCCGCCTTCTTAGGCTCTGCAGTAGCATTTCCTTCCAGAGTATGAATCCCGTGCTGGTGGAAGATATCCAAAACCAGCCCAGCAAACAATACCAATGAAAGAATGGGGTGATTTGGAAGATGTTTCATCTCAGTACCGTAGAATCTGACCTAAATACTTAGTTTCATTTTCTTTATCAGCATTATTATTATTTATGGTTGTCTATCTTTGCATATAAGCCAAGTAAAGGATTCAAATCTTGTGTAAAGATGTTTCTGCCTCAGTTCCCTTCTCCTCTCCTGGCATGGGTAGAGCTCTTGTCTTGTCTTCCATGTTTATACACAGGAGTGTGAAACCCATTTTTATCACTGACCTCACCACACTTGCTACTTTATTGTGACTTCACTGTATTATGCTTACATCCTGACCTTCCTTTCTAGAATGTGAACTCTAAGAAGAGGGTAGCAAGTATTTCTTCTCATTAAGTCTCTACCTTCTCTCTAGCATAATGTCTCACACATTAAGAATTGAATAAAATGAATGGAAGAATGAATGAATGAATGAATGAATGAATGAATAGGCAGATGGATAGTTGAATGCATATATGATAGATTTTTGTTATCTCCGGATATGTTCTAACATTAGACCTCCTCTAAACCAGCTCTTTTTGGTGTCAAGGGACATCATTATCAACTCTATCTTCTTGAAAAAAAATTGACTTCCTATCTTTCTCATTAAAAATTGTACTATCTCACTAATTTCCTTCTTGTTTTCTCTCTGTAGACACTGCTATAGATATATGTGCTCTTTCATTCCTGATCCTAGTAATATTTGACTTCTCTATTTTTGTTTTATCAGTTTAACTAGACCTTGATCCACTGTTTGATCTTTCAAAAGAGCCAGATTTTGGTTATCTTTATTATTTGTCTGCTTTCTATTCATTAATCCCCATGTTCTTTCTACTTATTTGAGATTTTTTTAAGTTCTAGAATGTTTGTCTACACAATGTTTTTGAAATAATTCACCTCCCAGGAGTGTCATAAGGAGTGTGAACAGTAGAGCTACTGATTCTCTATTACACACTAACCTTCTTCTAAATTCCTAACTTGCATTTATTTCCTTTAATGCTCTTAAAAACCCATAGAAGTGTATGTTAGTAATAAGTTCATTTTACAAGTTAGCCACATGGCCTCATAAAAGTTCAGTCCATTTTCAAAGGCTCATAACTGGTTAGAGGCACCATTTAATATCAATCCCAGTTCTTTTAGACCCTAAAATTTGGTTATTTCAACTGCCACACTGCTTCTAATCTCTGTACAACGTTCTTGACCATAACCTGGTAAATAGTTTGAATTCAATAAATATAGACATCTTAGTTTCTCTTTCTAAAATTATAAAGAAAAAATAAATGTGTATTTTTATTCTCTTCCATTAAAAAAAATGACATGACAATGGCCTTGTGGGAAGGTAAAACAGCAAGGAAATTATATTCCAAAGTTTTTTTGATTTAAGAGGAGATTAACATTCTGAGGGGTCAGAGATAGGAAATCATGAGATTCTGAGAAAAATATGTCAGAATAAATTGTCTCTCTCACTCTCCCTTAGTTTAGAACACAGAGGCCAAACAGCCAAGCATCAGAGACTGGAGCAATTGTATGTGGCACAGTGAAACATGCGGGGCAGGATGCAGTATCTTAGAATGTACACCGTCTTTAGACCAGTAATCTTAATCCCTTTTACCTGCAAAATGAAACAAAAACAAAAACAGAAAAACAAACGAACAAAAAAACCCTCCAGAAGTGGAAAATGACTTGTCCATGGTCAAACAGTTCACTTGTAGCCGTAGGTAAAAGTACAGACATACCCAGTGTGATTTACAAATAGCGGTACATACACATTTTATTCTGCAATGTATCCTCTCTACCCTCAGCTGTTAAAGATTTATTTATTAATTTATTTATTTGACAGAGAAAGACACGGCGAGAGAGGGAACACAAGCAGGGAGAGTGAGAGAGGGAGAAGCAGGCCTTCCACCAAGCAGGAAGCCTGATGTGGGGCCCGATCCCAGTGTCCCAGGACCATGACCCGAGTTGAAGACAGATGCCCAGTGACTGAGCCCCCTGGCACCCCCTCCCTCAGCTTTTAAAAAGCAGCCTTCCAAGGCAGTGTTCCAAGATTCATTGTTTATGTACAACAACATCCAGTGCTCCATGCAATATGTGCCCTCCTTAATACCCACCACCAGGCTCACTCATCCCCCCACCCCCAATGATGTATTTTATGGTAACTAACATAAGAAAAAAAAAAAATACTGCAATAAACCTAGAGATGTATATATCTTAAAAAAAAAAAAAGCAGCCTTCCATTCCCATATTCGATAAAACAATAATCTCCTATAAAGCATGTAGACAAACATTAGCTGACTTTCTTCTTAGATATTTTTG
>CM052900.1:1949245-2109812 GCA_028534135.1 Potos flavus | reverse complement strand
CCGCAAATAAATTTGAAAACCATGTAACTTTTAAAAATTCTACAACTTAAATGTTCTTTCAGAGAATAATAAATATAAATTGTAAGTAAAATAAAAAAGGCAACCTGACTACATATAAAGAAAATGAAAACTCTATGGTACTTTTTTTACAGAAAGAATTGGCAGTTTTTAAAATATTGAATCATATCTGTTAGCGAGTTGATGGAATCAGTATATACCCTCTCATAAAATGCTACTGCGATTGAAATTTGATAAAGTTTAACTTTATATTTCCATTAAAAGTGGAAGATTCAAATAAACTATCATTAATCCATATCACGAAAAAATTGTAGAAAGTGAATTATAACTCTGTGCACTAACCAGATTTTCAAATCTTAATGAATTGAAAGCAAAATTCAGAAAGTCATTTTATATTATTCAATTAAAATGAAATACATAAATCCATGAAACATGTATTATATTTACATGCACTCATATACACACACACACATATAATCTCCGTCCTTGCTTTAGTAGTTGAAAGCATAGTAGAGCAGAGGTTCAGTCATTATATCCAAATCATTTCCCAAAAAACCACCTCAATTTAAAATATATAAAATTATAAAATAATATGGATTAAGTTATGTGATTACTGCGTGAAATACCTTTTAATTTACTTTGTAACTTCCAAGTCTGAAATTTTTTTTTCTTCAAGCGACTTATATTTTAAATCGATTTAATTCTTCACTAATGCTCCCTCTATCCCTCACTAGGCAGAGTTAGCCAGAGTGCAGACAGAGTCCCAAGACTGCCTCTGACTTGGTATTTCTATTTTGTCTGGGATGGTGTGACGTGGGTCTGTCTCCTCCGCACCAATATCCTGCCCTTGGTGCCACTACCCCCGTGCCTTTGCTTTCCACAGTGCACTGTCCCACCCAGGGCCAAGAAGACTCATGAATGAAGCAGCTACTAGGAGAACTTTATAATACTTTCTATATTTATTTTGTAAATATGATACAAGTTCTTGTGGGTTATGTACACTTTGTGTTTCAAGGGAAATATGTATTTACACAGAGTAGCTTACTGAGCATCTTGAAATCCCTCTGAAACCCATTGTAGCACCTGCTTTTTCCATACCATGTGGTTCTTGACATGAAATAAAATATGAATGCTTTGTAGTTTCTATTGTAAATAATTGATGTTGTCGTCCCATGTGCTCTAAGTGACATAAACCTTCAACTTATGGCTGTTCTTCAGATCAAACCATGTCTTTTTTCTTCCTCGAATTTGGGAAGGTTTCAAAGGAGAGGAGAACAAGAGAGAAAGGGTGATAAAAGGTGTGTGTTTCCCAGAATATCAGTGCTATGTTGCAGCCGTGTGAGGAGCTGGCTGTTGGGTTGCTTGCAACTTCTTGGCATGTTGTGAACCTTGTCTCACGAGTCCACAATTTAGTATCAAGTTTTCTTTCTGAAGTCTCTTTCTTCAGTCACAAAACTTCCTAAAGAATGAACAATAGTTTCTAGATGAGGATCCTGGCTGAACCACCTCTTCTCTCCCAGATCAAATATGCAATCTGTCCATGGTGGCTTATTTTGCTTGGTTTTATACATTTAATGTTTGGCTTATAGGATAAGGGAATAAAGGAAGAAGAAAGGGACTGAAGTTCCTCTCAAGCTGGAAAGAGGGAGCATGCATCATATTTTTGTGACAAAATTCTAATTAGTCAGAATCCAAGAAAAGTCATTTGTGACTTTTTAGCCAATTTTTTAATAATTTCAAAAAATCAGATAGAAAGATGATATTACCACACTGCTTGCTACACAGATATCTCTACCAGCCCACAGACCCTCATATCACTACCCAGGGTCATATAGTCACACACGAATACACAGACACCAGCTCCCGCTGACACACACACACTTAAATGTCACAAATACGCCTACCCACGGACACACATTCCCTCTTAACCCATCATTGTGATATTGCGATTTATAATAAGTAATATATATTTGCTCCTCAGCCCCATTTCTGGCACGGAGCTCCTAAAATCCTTGAGAATTTTTAAATGATGAGAGCAACAAAGGCATCTCTTATTATGTTCATAAGGTGATTTGGAGACCACACCCTTGAGTGGGAGTTGGTTGTCAGAGCAACCGATTTTGTGATTAAAGTGTTAGAACTTTGAGTCCCACCCCCTGACTACTGGGGACGGGAGAGGAGCCAGAGGTTGAGTCAGGTGTCTACAGTCAATGATTTCATCCATCACGCCTGTGTAATGAAGCCTCCATAGACACCCAAAAGGATAGAGTTTGGTAAGCTTCCAGGTTGCTGAATCTATGAAGATGTGGAGAGAGTGGCCTGCCTGGAGAGGGCATGGGATTCTGGGCTCTTGCTGTATGCCTGGCCCTATGCATTTCTTCTCTCTTGCTGTTCCCAAGTTATATCTATCCTTCCTTATAAACTGGTAATCTAGTAAGTAAAATAATTCTCTTGAATTCTATGACCACTCTAGAAAATTGAATGAACCAAAAGGAGGGGAGAGGGGATTATAAGAATCTCTGATTTATAACCAGTCAGAAATACAGGTAACAACTTGGACTTGCAACTGGCATGTGAAGTCTTATGAGATGGGACCGTTAAGCAGCGGGGTCTGATGCTGGCCAGGTAGACAGTGTTAGAATGGAGGTGAATTGTAGGACATCCAGCTCAAGTTGAAGGGAATTGTTCCTTGTTGGTGGGGGAACCCCCGTGTTGCAACTGGGCCCAGGAACCCTCAAATAAACACTGATACCTATGCGTATATCCATAAATCCATGAAACCACAAATGCACAGACACACACACACACACACCACCCATTGTTTTCAACCAGATGTGACTGCAGCAAAAGCATTTTCAAAGCAAAATCCACGATCCAACAGAAATGACCCTTATGAGGCAAAGGTCAAAGGGATAAAATGTTATTTATGTTATTTCAGTAAGGGATGATACTCAAAAATAAAGAGAATAAGTAAAAGGGAAACTTTCCTTGCTTTCAGCTTCTCCTAGATCCTAACTGGCCCCCAACCCATGCCCTCTGGATTTAATGGCAGCGCAGGATGCTCCCACCAGTGGTGTAATGGTACTACCCTGAATGTTTGCAAGGAGAGGAAACATTCTTAGTCTTTGACTACTGCTGCTGAGCCTCCTCAGTTTGTGAAATCAGAAGCCAATTAAGAAGCCATGGGGTCTGGATGCAGAGTTTGCACCCCTAACCACTGTCCTGTCCTGCCTGTTAGCAAAAGCATTCAGACCCCATGCTTCTTCCTCCAACCTCGATGGGACTCAGAACTTCAGTCTCTGGGACATGGTAAATGCCACTGTTTTGGTGTCAGTACAAAAATCTACCGCTTTGTTTTTTCCCTTTTACAGAGGAATATGCAGTGTTGCTAAATAAAATATAAGAAACACATCCAAATTTGATATAATTAATTTAGTATAAGTATGATCCAAAAACTAAATGGGACATACTTATTCTAAAACTTGTCTATTTGAAGTTCAAATTTAGCTGGGCAGACTGTTTTTATTTGTTAAATGTCACAACTCAAACTCTGAATGAGAAAAGATAGAGAAGAAAAAGAGCAATTAAATTTAAAATTCTAATTTAATTTCTAAAAATTAAAATTAAGTGCAAGACACAAAAACAAAGAGAGGAAATGAAGAAAACAAGATAAAAATTGAACTAGGAAACACATCAGGCACCCAGGTCGTGGCTTCTAAAACCATATTGTCAGAAAAGGAACAAGGGTTCCTTGGAGAAATGGCCAAATCTAGGACGGTGACAGGAAACTCACAAGATGAGCCTGAAGCAGCTCCTAAGGCCAGAAAGTAAGCAGTGCTAAAACAAAATGCACCAAACAAAGACAAACACAAAGAAAACCTCAATGAGATTGTTTATCAAGGGGCCATTGAGAACAAAAAAAGAGCTTCCAATGGCCAAATCTAGAGCAACTCGGGGAGCAAAAGAAATGAAGTAGCTTCATATTATAAACCAAAGAATAAGATAAATATCCATGAGGCCACACTGGTATAAATATATGACTCAATCAATCAATTAATCAAAACCTTTTATGCAGAGTTCCAGATAATTTATGTAGGCACTAGCCCCTAAGGAAGTGGAGGGCAACCACTTCCCACCCTCCTTGCCTTACCTGGGTACTGCAGGTTAAGAGCAACGTGGAAGCAGAGAAGCCTAGAAAAAGTCCCGCAGCCAGCACTCCAGCTCACTTCAATATTTATATGGAACGAGATCGGTAATTGTACTAAATGTGCTATAAATCGAGGACAGCCGGGTGTGAGGTATATGGGAAGTCTCTGTATTATCTGCATAATTTTCTGAAAACTACCCAAAAAAATGAAGTTTATTTTAAGAATTAAACCAGAGTAGGCAGTCACGGAAGACCTGATTGTGGAAAATCTTCCACCCCAAAAGGGATTTTTAGGATACCTAAAAGCCACCCTAATGACATGCTACCTGTTTGGAAGGGAGCTTTCTATGAGACCCTATTGATGGGAAGGGAAGAAAGAAATCTCTGCTGTGACCTGCCCAAATGGGAAAACTCCTGGTGCTTCCACAAGCTCTGCCTCTGCCTCCATGTTTTGAACAAATACGATATGAATCATGGGTAGGTTTTCCTATGATAGTTATATAATTATGTCCAGAGATCAAGGAATGTCAAAATATTAGCCTCCTCTCCATGGTGTTCTGGTAGAAGGTAAACGTGCGAAACCTAGCAAGGAAGAACCACAGTATGTCTTCATCAAGCAACGCACAAATGCTCTCATCATGATGCAACTTCTCGTAAAGTTTGGTTTGAGTGAAATATTTGTAGGTTTTTGACAATGTAGTAGGTTTTTGGCTCCTATTTCTCCTATTAATCTAACTTGTGGATTTTGCCATCCTATTAACTATCAGATGGAGGAAGGAAGCGAAAGAGGGAGTGAATGTGAGATGGCTATGCTTTAGGAGATCGGCTAGCTCTCTGGCTGCCCTGAGTGAGGAAGGCTGAGCAGAATGGCAGACTCAGAGGCAGAGGCAGAGTTTCTAGTGTTGCTCTTGAAGACAGTGGCCCTGCCTGTTACTAAATGCAATCCAATGGGTGTTTCAGATTTTGACCCAATTAGAAATGCCTTCTCCCCTGATGGTGACCTATCAGGAACTAGGTAGAGATATGTCTATGCAGGAAAGAGGCAAGAAATTCTTCTTTTCTTAGCGTAACTTGGAAGAAAACAGTCCGTTCACCCAAAGAGTTTACAAATTCCCCTGATTTAAGATTATTACTACTAGTTGAACGAAATCTGTGTTCCTTTCCTACATAACTCTGAGATCTCAGACACAGAAAGGATTCTGGGAATCTCTGCTGGGTGAGGGGATGGTTAATATTTGGGCCCTAGGTAAATGAATGGGAAGCATCACAAGACAGTACATAGGAATAAATGGAACCAAATTCAATACAGACAGGCATCCTGGCAAAGAATCAATCTAAAAGGAAGTATGAAGTGAATACCAAGAATACCATGTTAGGATATTTCTTATCACTATGTGGAGCATTGGATGAACATATTGTCATCTTATTGATTCCATACTTGAGCGTGCAATCATTTTATTCTTTTGATTCTCTCCTAGATAATGAGAGGATCACATTTATTAATGCATTTCAGGTCTAAATAAAGAATTCTGTAAGATACTGTGCTTACAATTGCAGAGATAGAAGTGGTAAAGACATTTACAATGATGATTGGATCTGATTTAGGTGCAGTCAGATAAGATTACTGGCTCTGTTTAATGTAATTGTGTCCATAATAGAGTATATCGCCATGTGGATCACCAGGTAGTAGGTGAAGGGTGGACGTTAGTGTACCAGCACACCAGGACACCAAAGAATATAACTAATCCACATCTGGCACTGTATTATTTATCATGCTTCTGGTCACAAGTCAGATAACTGAATAAATGTGGCTTAAAATAACATGGATTACTTTATTTTATGAGATGACAGTAAATTCAGAGATTTGCTTCACACCTCAAGCATGTCATAAAATTATGTCTTTTCTGATTTCTTACAAGTCTGTTGCTTTAATCTATTGGCAATGTCTCAACAGATTGTAAGACATGACTGTAAGGTGGCTGTGACCACTCCAAGGATTAGCTCTTCATACAACAACGCCTATACCAAGAAGATATAAGCGCACGCTCCTCAGCACCTCTCTCTCTTTTAATTAAGAAGCTCAGAAGCCCAGCCTGCTTCTGTCTACCAGGAGACGTCCCTTGTATCTCATTGACTGGTAGTGAATGCCCCCAAAATGAAGGAATAGTAAAATTAGGATATAACTATTTTTCAAGTTCTGTTTTTTTTTTTTTTTTTAAGATTTTAATTATTTATTTGAGAGGAAGAGTCTGAGAGAGCATGAGCAAGGGGAAGGGAGAGAGGGTGAGGGAGAAGCAGACTTTCTGCAGAACAGGGAGCCTGGCGTGGGACTCGATCCCAGGACCCTGAGACCATGACGTGAGCCAAAGGCAGACGCTTAACCAACTGAGCCCCCCAAGTGCCCTATTTTGCAAGTTCTAATGAATGAATGGATCTAATCAATAATCATCAGTGACTATAGACATCACCACAAAAG
This sequence comes from Potos flavus, assembly GCA_028534135.1. Lineage (NCBI taxonomy): Eukaryota > Metazoa > Chordata > Mammalia > Carnivora > Procyonidae > Potos > Potos flavus. Next base: position 2,103,171 of record CM052900.1, on the reverse strand, counting down.
AGAAGATCAGATATGGTGTGCCTTCTGCTGGGTGAAGGAGTCTTGCCAAAAAGCTCAAAGCTGATCCAGCCTCTACATCCAACTGTCAATGTGGAGAAGATACAAAGAACCCCTGGAAAATAATAAACCATACAACAGGAATGCAATCAGTGGAATTTCCAACAGTGGAAAAATCTACCAGAGAAATAATCAGTTTCTTCAACAAATAAATTGCAAAAATTAAAATTAAAGAGATGAGTAGAGGAATCTACAAATATACCTGCGATCTAACAAGTGTACGAACATTATTTGCATCTTGATTGAAACAATGAACCACGAATATAAAAAAGATTGTTGTCAATTTTAGACTCTATTTTAAGAGATCATTTCTGCCAGCAAAAAAACAAGGCGACCATCATTGTTGGCTCAGGCTCTAATGTGCCATCTCACTGACATGACTTGAGAATTGTCTATGTTACCATACACGCTAGAAAAAGTTATTTCCAAACAGACCTATTTTAAGGTTCACGGTATTCTCACAGACACTTTGTTTGCTTCCAGACTTCTCTTTCCCACTGGGACTAGTTTCAGAAGAGCCAACTGTTATACAAGTATTTTGGGTCCAGAGCTGTTCAAGGAAGTGTTCAGAATGTCTTGAGAGTCTGCTCTCAAGAGGCAGGCAGCACTGACATTCTGGGGCTCAGAGACGCAAGACTCCATAATGTACCCTGAGAGGGGGCGGCCAGCTGTGTCTTTCTAAACTCGGGGTAGCAGTAGTGGTATAGGTCTCTATCTTAAAGCTCCTGCAGTGAACATGTCTAGCTTCCTTCGGTCTTCAGTTCATTCACCCATGTCTATTAATAGTTCTCAATAGTGGTTCACCAATGGGTGAATTGCTCTTGAGCAATATTTTTCTTTTTCTTTCTTTGTTTCTTTTTTAGATTTTATTTATTTATTTGTGTGTGAGAGACAAAGCATGAGTGGGGGAGGAGGGTGGAGTGGAGCGAGAGGGAGAAGCAGGCTCCCCATTGAGCAGGGAGCCCGATATGGGGCTTGATCCCAGGACCCTGAGATTTTGGGCTCAATCCCAGGATCCTGCTAAAGGCGGACACTTAACCAACTGAGCCACCCAGGCACCCCAACATTTTTCTTATTCTTTTCTGACTTCTATTTCCTCAGTTTCTCTCACCATTGTGTAATGTTTAATTTTCATTTAAAATTACTTATAATATCTAGCACTTCACTTCTCTAAGTGAACTCTATTGATTCAATTATTAGTCCTGAACGTGTTTCCAGGGAAGCATAAATTTAAAGATGAGACTCTGAAATTGATTCTCCAGTACTATTATATTTAAAGCCTCCGATGTTCATTTGATCAGTTATAAAAGGGACTGTGACAGCCCACAGTGTACTGTGACAACATTGTTACATAGATTATCCCCTCTGAAATTGTAAGCATTCATAGAAGGCAAGCTTTTGATTGATCAAGGATTTCTACCCTCAAACACTGTGGGCAGAATAAGCAGTAATATGGAGTTAAGTAAGGGTCGCTTCTTGGTATACTAGAGAACTTGAGATAAGAATATGCTTAGCTCACATATTTCAATCACAACCTCAATATCCGGTTACGGAAGATCCTCATCAGGAAACACAGCCACCGTCTATTAAACTGGAAACCTAGGGAGATCATTTGGTCACCATGCGTCCCTCAGGTCAGCGAACCAAACAGGCAAGAAGTGGAATTACTGTCCTGACTGGGGTGATTGATCTTGACTGTCGAGGAGGAGGTGGGTTGTTAGACACAATAAGAATGAGGGCAGATTATATCTGCAGTGCAGGAAATCTCCCTGGATACCCCTTAATATTCCCTTGCCCTGTGAATAAAAGTTAATGGAACTCTAAAGAGGCCAATACCCACAGGACTGCTAATAACCCAGACTCTTCAGGAACGAAGATTTCGAACTCTGCCTAAGGAACCATGAGCAGGTGTTTCCTAGGCCCAAAGGAAACATGGAATAAAAGACATAGAAAGAAGTTATAACTACCAGCTGCAGACAGGTGACCAGTTACATAAACACTGTAATAGTTATGAGTATTTCTTCTTACTTTTGTGATATAGTAACAAATCTCCCCTTTTCCACCTGTTAATTGTGACATGTTAATAGTGGTTAACATTGCATCTCAGTAATTATAGTCAAGGAGATCTAATGGTTAATGTGGCACAGTTCAAAAAGGAAAGACTATTAGCCAGAGATGAATAAAGTGGCATACCAAACTTGATATTCTTTTTTAGGGAGGAAATTAGCATGTTTTTATTTATAGGTGGGATAGTTACGTCTTGTTATAAGGAAGCATGATTTTACTAGTCACTTCCCTTGGGAGTTAAACTAGGTTAACAGAGATGTATCTATGCGGCAAGCTGTCCAGAGTGGATTGTGGTGATTTTGCACTGTGTTAAGTTGGCTAAGCCATAACTAACTTTCCCAGAATTCCCTTTCCTGGATTGATCGGCATTAGTATTGGCCACAAAAAAAAAATGGTGTGGTGTCTGGGTGGCAGAAGTAAAGCACCAACCCTTAAAATTGGAAGGCTGTATTCATGATCGCCAAAGCTTAGAAGCAACCGAGATGTTTTTCCTAAATTGAATGGACAAACTGGGCCAATCCATACAGCGGAATATTATCCAGCAATAAAAAGAACGGAGCTGAGAAGCCAGGGAAAGGCATGGAGGAAGCTTTCATGCGTACGGCTAAGTGAAAGAAACTGTTTGAAAAAAACCGTATGATTCTGGAAAAAGCACAACTCTAGAGACAGTAAAAAGATCAGTGGTTTCGGGAGAAGAGGGGTCGGGCGAGAAGGGGGAAGGAGAGATAAATAGGGGGAGCCCAGGGGATTTTCAGGGTGGTAAAGCCACTCTGTGTGATCTTGTAACAGTGGGTACATGTGCATCTGTCAAAAATCCACAGAACGATATAGCACACAGAGTGAGCCTGGATGTAAACACGGACATTAGTTAATAATTCTCAATACTAGTTCACCAATCAGCAAATGTACCACCCTATGCAAAGTACCAATGCTAGAGGAAACTATGGGGAAGGGGGAATAGGTGCAAACTCTGTGCTTTCAACTCTTTTTTTCTGTAAACCTAAAACTGCTCTAATAAATAAATACTATTAATTTAAAAAAATACCTGAAGGTTATGGTTGTTTAGAAAAAACAAGAGACAAATATCCTTGCTTCTCCCCACCTCCCATCCAACAATCCTTCCTCTCTTCCACCCCGCTGGTCAATGGCAGCTCCAGGCCCACTATCAGATGCTGAGCTGAAGTTCACAGAGCTCGGTGCCAGGAAGACCAACAACCATCCATTGACTTCTCTCTGCCCTTCAGGGCTACGCCCCACCAGCTGTAGGTGCCCAGCTTCCCGGGAGGTGTGGTCCACACACCCTTGCCAGGACTGCCTGTGACTCTTTTCTGACCCTTTTCAGAACGTTACTTCCCCAACTTCTGTAATTGTGTAGGATCTAATTCCTGCTATAAAGCCCTTGTTCCATAATACATAACCTGCTTCTGTTTCCCTGATTGAACCTTAACTGAACGGGTTTAAAAATATGCTCTATTTCCTATTCCAAAGACCCCTCAGTGAACGCAGAGCAATCATGTCTGTGATCACACAGTGAAATTAAAAGAGCATTGTGAAAACAAGGAAGAAATTCCTATTGCTTCATTTCCTGGTCCAGACCTTCAGTATGTGAATAAAGACTTGACCTGAAATTGCAATGTATATTTAAAGGGAGTTTGCTATTAGGCTTCTTGCAGAATTGGTAACACGCTCCTCTCCAGGCCACTTAATTTGTATACCTTATCCAGGCACACATTTTGCATAATAGATAAATAGTAACTTACTCCTCTGCTTGATAAGTGAGTAGGCATTGTATATTTTAAGCAAGTGGACCACATCTAATTCAAACTGCTTTTAATAGCGTATATTTTTCTCCCAACAGCTGCTCCATGCAGTAGAGATAACTCCGAACCACACCACAGTGTTTACGTAAAAACTCCAGCACAGGGTGTATTATCTGGCATAATTACACCTCTGAAAGATGCAAATGTGAAAGCCGAAACCCTGAACATCCAGGGAAATGTGTTCTAATTAACTAATTCCCTGTGTTTTGTGGCCATTGTTAGAGATATCATTTTATGGATAATCAGCCTGTTGTGACCGAGTGTGTGCGTGCGTGCGTGCCTGTGTGTGTGTGTGTGTGTGTGTGTTCACATTGTGATGTTTCAGTGATGTCACTATTTCTGTTAGCTGCCCCATAGTTATCTCCTAGGAGACAGGCAACAATACAATTCTACTGTAATCTTTAACAGTTTCTGTCCATTCCAATGAGGAGCTGCTAGTCACTCTGAGGGCAAACCGACAATAGAATTCTCAACAAGGTGCTTTCCAGTGTTTGACCTAATAGGATCCTTACACAACACACAAGGACCCTTGTTATCTAACCCCGGCTGCCTCTCTACCCTCATCTGTCTCTTCCCTCCCTTTGAACCACGTGCTTCAGACATTCCACGCTAAATTCGGTTCTCTGAACTTGCCCCGTTTTGTTCCTCTTCGGGGTTTAGCTTTGTGCTGCGGCATGCCTCTGAGATGTTTTCTCCAACCTTTGTTTCTACTTTTTCTACCTAATTTCTATTTATTCCCCGAGATCATCTCCCAGCTTCTTCTGGGGCTTTTCACATTTCAGTGGGTACACAGCAAATGGCTGTCAGTGACTCACCCTGGGGATCACTTTCGAGTTATTTTCATTTTTAATTTTTGTTCTGTTCACACCTCTCTAATTTCCATGTGGCTCCATATCTTGACTGGAGATCTTCTCCCAGAGTATGTGTGATACTGCAACCGACTAAGGACAGACTGCTACGCTCAATATACCATAATTCCCTGGACACAATTCTATTGTTATTCACCTTGAGGCACTCTGATTTTGCGGAAATGACTGAGCAAGCATCTCTCTTCTCCACCTCCTGAGCCCTTGCTTCAACTCTTAGCATGGGATAGAGAAATCAGACAGCACCATCAGAAGAAAAATGACCCATTTGCAATGACATGGATTCAGCTAGACTATCTAATGCTAAGCAAAATAGAGAAAGACAAATATCATATGATTTCAATCAAATGTGGAATTTAAGAAGCAAAACAAATGAGCAAAGAAAAAAGAGAGAGAGAGAGAGAGAGAGAAAGGCAAACTAAGGAAGAGACTCTTAACTCTAGAGAACAAACTGATTGTTACCAGTGGGGAGGTGGTGGGGGACGGGGGACATAGGTGATGGGGATTAAGGAGACCACTTGTGATGAGCATCAGGGGTTGTACAGAAATATTGAATCACTATGTTGTACGCTTGAAATTAATATTACACTGTACTTAATTTGCTAGAACTTAAATAACAACTTTAAAGAAATAAAATGAAGAGTATTTACAAACCCTCTAAAAACAAAGGTCCAACTGAGCATCACAAGCATAAGTTAATTCACTGATTTCTTTTTCTCAGTCATCTGTAAAAGATATTATGTCCTCACTTTCAGTGCAAACTTAATCAAGGTATGAAAGAAATATGGAAGATTTACATTCACTAATAAAAGTAACAATAGCAATAATGTCTAACATTTATTGGGCACTTAAAATAATCTTGATAGAGTTCTAAGCGCTTTGGCGTGTGTTAACTCCTTTAATCTTCATTAAAAATGAAAGAATTAGTTACTATAATTACTCCCATTTCATAGGACGAGCAAATCAAGGCACAGAGAGAGTATGCGTGAGCTTTACCTTAGCAATCAAGCAAGTGAGGATCAATGCACCTAAGGATGCACTGAAGACAATAAAGGTTGAACTGAACTCACACGCTTCAATGTGTTGCTTTCTCTGACTTGACCTCATGATACAGGGAAGTAAGTCCCTTAGCAATTCTTACCGATGTCTCCAGTCTTAGCTTAAATGAGACTTCCTGAGATTCCTCTAGCCGTTGTCCACTTGCTGTATATTATACTCTGTATATTCTATAGAGAGAAGCCTGGTTTTTCCCTTCACTTATCAAAACCTGTATTAAGATACTTATTTCCATAACCCATTGCATACTTTCTGTCCGCATCCCTGGGCTAGAATGTTAAGAGCAGAAACCAAATGTTCACCACTAGACCCAGTCTCTAGTTCAGTATCTGTCACATAGATGTTATTATTAAGTATCTGTTGAAGACAAAAAATAATTATATCCACACGTGTATTTCAGCTCGATTAGAAAAAAAATGGCAGTGTTTTAAGTGATCAGTTCTATACAGATTTGAAGACTTGGGGCTCCTGGGTGGCTCAGTCGGTGAAGCATCTGCCTTTGGCTCAGGTCATGATCCCAGGGTTCTAGGATCAAGCCCTGCGTCAGGCTCCCTGCTCAGTGAGGAGTCTTCTCCCTCTCTCTCTGCCCGTGCTCGTACTCAATCTCTCTCTCTCTCAAATAAATAAATAATCTTTTTAAAAAAATGTAAAGCTTTACTGCTGGTACCAGATATTGGTGGTATGTCGATTAAGAGTTTGAAATCAGAAGGTTCTTCCAAGTGGACATATCGCATTTAGAATTTCATGATCAAGCCAATGGTATAGTTTTAGCATATAAGAGAAAGTTACTAATTAAATTCTAATCAATACTTGTTTGTTGATGGTGGACCTGTGACAGGCTTTGCATGAAATCCTGGGATACAAAAGAAATAATGTGGCTCCTGCTGTCAATGAGTCTATAGTGGGATAAGAGACAAATACGAACTTTGAGAAAGGACCCAGGTTATTCCCTGACTTTCTCTAGGTGAACGAAGGGGTGAAATAGAACAGGGCCTTATTTATTTCCTCTTACTTCCCACAACCTACAGGATAACTCTGACGCAGAGCAGAGAAATCAATTGGTTTGCTGAGAAGGGGATGCAGAAATCATAACCAAGTCCTGAGATTTCCAACAATTTTGTGAGATACATGTACTTTTACCGGGGACTTATTAGAAAGTCAATGGCTGCAGTTACTAAGGCTGTACTTCAATGGTGATATGCATTGTGGAGCCATGTCCCCATAGGAAGAGACAGAGCTTCTTTAGAGAGCATCATCTCTCTACAAAACCACAAGCTGAGATTCTTGGGCACGGAAGAAGCCCCGTGGAGAACATACGTTCAGGTCTTCTAGTTTATTTTATTTTTTTATTGTGTTTTTATCTTTTTTTTATTAAGTTCAATTAGCTGACATACAATACGTCTAGGTCTTCTAGTTTATTAAACCCTTCCCAAGCCTGAACATTTCCCTTATTTCAACTCAAAAAATCAATAGTTAAAGGAATGTTTATCTGGGTCCCCACTTATTCTATTAATGTTCTTTTGTTCATTTATTCATTTGCTTATTTATTAACACTTACAGGTGTTTTCGATGTGTTGGGCACTCTTTCAGGCATTAGAGATCCAGTAGAGAACAAAATAGACAAAAAACAAAAAAAAAGCAAAAAAAAAAACAAAATAGTGTTTCATGGAGCTTATATTCCAATGGAATATAATAACAATATATATTATTATATATAATGTATACTATACAGGATAATCACCATCATTATCATATTTGAGTCCCAGAGTAACAGCGAAAGAATTATCTATAATGTACAAAGGAGACATCCGTCCCAGACATCTCACTGGATTTTCAAAAGATCAAATAAGAGTATGCAAACCAGCTATTAGCAGCCATGTGTTCTAACATTGAAGATTTGTAGGAAATTCATTTCTTTTAATATTTCATAGGACTCTCCTTTACCCTCCTGATAGCTACAGGGATTCTTTCTTTGGTGGGGGTTGGGTGGAAACTATTCCTGGATTCATCTGGCACTAATTTTCAGCTTCTACTAAATTCTCCCATGAAGCTGACTTCAGGTGGCTCCTCCCATTTCTAGGCTGCTGTGTTTTGACCTAAATGTGGAACACCGTCCCTTTGCCTTCAATTTCACAAAACACTACTCATCACAGCCCATTGTGTAGAGTAGACTTTACAAAAAGTCACAGTAACAGAAGGTTGTTAAAGTACCGCAAAACACAACAAAGCACAGGAATGAAGAAAACTTGCAGTTGTATGTTGCTGGCCTCATTCTTAAATCCCTCGGTAATCTCACCCCACTACCAGCCTACTAACCCCACACCACCACCGGAAGTGAGCACACCCTCAGGGTCATGTCCAAATACACTCACCGAAGAATCTGCCTGCTCACCATTCTCTGCTTGGGTTCTAGCCTCTTCCTATTTTGCTGAACATCTCTACGTTTGACCTACTTCTTCCCAGTTGCTTTATTCCCAGTAGAATATAATCTCCAAAAGGGCGAGGAGTTGTTGTTCTGATCTATCTGGCGTTGAATATCCAGGGTTTAGAGCAGGGATCAGCAAAGTGTAGCTTCTGAGCCAAATCTGGCCCACCACATGTTTTTGGGTGACCTGTGAACTAAAAGTTATTTTTATATTTGAAGTGGTTGGAATACTAATTCAAAACAACAATGCTCAGTGGCATGTGAAAATTATGTAACATTTAAAAGTTCAGTGTCCGTGAATAAAGCTTTCATTTTTGTTCCCTTGCTTGTCATTCACAAAGACATCCTCGTCCTTTCACAGGTCGCCAATGGGGGCTTCTATGCTGCAGTGGTGACGAGATTGTGACCCAGATGGTGTATTTATTATGCACCTCTTTACAGAAAACATTTGCCAACCCCTGGATCAGAGCATCACCTGTAAGATGTAGGCATTCAAATAGTATTTTCTGAATATTACATCTAAAAAGGAGATATCCTACTAAACTGAATCTGTCTCCTTGTGCTTGTAAATAACCGCTTAATGTCCACTGAGTCTCAGCAGCTTTGGTTACAATGTATGGGAAGAGTTCAATCCACATTGTCAATCTCAAGAAGTCCTGAGGCTCAAATGAAATGTAAACGCGCTTCAAAATCTGACTAACTTCTAAATTGACACGGTGATTGCGAGTGAGGGGAGAGGAGATAAGGTGAGATAGTAGAGAACATAGAAGGTGTTTGGGTTTCCAAAGATCTTTATAGTTCAATGAAAATGGCCAAGGAATTAAGTCCCACAAGTAAATTTCTCTCTGGCCTCTGAGTGCACAATTACTATTTATTTCGTAATGATTGTATAATTATTAACAAACTAAAATAGTGGAAAAAGCCCAAGTATTCATGAAACAGCAGGCCCTAGTCACCTAGTGGACTGTCTTCAGTCAAGACCGTGAAGTAGAAAGACAACAGAAACTTGTTTAAAATATTTGAGCTGATGGATAAAACTTCCTGAGGCTCCGTTTTCTCACCTGTTTAACCAATAGGTCAAAATTTTCCTTTCCTTTGCAATGTTATTTTGAGGCTTAGGTGAGAGATTGCATCTTCGTGATCTACACATTGCCCTGCGATCTAGCACATAGTAGGTGCACAGTGATGAAATACAGTTTATTGATTTTTTCTTTTGTTTTTTAAGACTTTATTTATTTATTTGAGAGAGAGAGAGACAGAGATAGTGAGAGAGAGCAAGAGCAGGGAGGAGAAGGTGAAGCAGGCTCCCTGCTGAGCAGGCAGCCTGACTCCGGGGCTTGATCCCAGAACCCTTGGATCACGACCTGAGCCGAAGGCAGAGCTTAACCCACTGAGCCACCCAAGCATCCCATCAAGATTTCTTGAATCTGAAAGGAGTTTTGATTGAGATTCTAACGTGCCAAAAAAACATATGCTGTGATATGTGTTGCTTGGATCCAGCCCCAAATGTCTCAGACTCATTTCTGGAAGGTAAGGTTCAAAATGTGTATGATTAAATTCCACAAAAAAACAATTCAAAACCCCCCAAACAGATGAAAATGTCATCATGATTAAGCAACAGAGCACATTTTAATGCTTTTATAATAAACCAGAGCGAGTACATTGCATTCCCATCAGCAGAGTGAGCGGTAGGGATATTGCACAGTAATGTGAGTTACAGCGTCTGAGAGCCGTTATTTCCAAAGGTGTATTAATAATCCTCATGCCGTCTCCAGGCAGGTTGCCATGGGACTCCTCCGACGTGCTCATTGCAGACATCTGGAGGCCAGAGTCGGTATCTACGAAGAAAATGAAGTGGTTGAGGAAGGCAAGCTTTCAGATAATTAAGCAATCCACCTTGTAAACATTTGAGAAGGAGATGTAGGTTAGCGAGGGCCTCCTTGACCTTGGTTTACATCAGAATTATTGAGAGAATTTCGTAACAATGAAGAAGTCTCATGCAGATGATTGGAGGCAGATGCAGTTTGGTGCTACCTTCTGGAAAATGTTCCTACCTCTCTGATGGTTCCTTCTCTCTTTCTCTGTTTCTCCTTTTGCTTGGTTTGTTAAATATTCCATTGTCTTGTTCATCGATTGATTAAAAAAAAATAACAAAAAACAAAAACATTTTCTGTGTCATTTTCCAATACTAGGTTCTGGGTATTATTTCTAAATAAAACAAACAAGGTCATTGTCCTTGAGTCGTGTATAGCACATAGGGCCTATCTCTTCAATTTTTAGTCTCCACTAATGCTTTATTATTTTTATTTTATTTATTTTATTTATTTATTATATTAATCCTTTATTCTGATGCCCACTCAGCTTCCCAAGGCTTGTCTCCACGTGTGAAGACATGCATTCAGAGAGGGGTTCATAGTCTCCTTGGGACCCTTTCAACATACTCTCATTTGTTTCTCTATGAATTCATTTATTATTTACCGCTTTAGTCCACAGCTATTCATTACATACTCTTGTGTGCACTTGCACTCTTCGAGGTAATAAAGATAACACACTGAATATATCCTCGAGGAATTGAAATTCTGATGGGAAAGACTGAAAACAAATACTACTGATACAGAGTGAAATGATCTATACAAAAGGCAGCACATAATTAAATGTTTATTCAGAGGAGAGATTGACTCATTGACTATCAGGTACTGCGAAGGAAGTCTTAGAAAATGTCTTTAGAAAAGAGAAATATTAGAAGTAGTACACGCTTTTCCACATAGACTGTGTTATTGGCTGAATTGTTCTTCCAAATTCATATGTTGAAGGCCCAACCGCCAGGACCTCAGAATGAGACTATTTTGGAGAAAGGGTCTTTAAAGGGGGTGATTAAGTAAAAATACAGATGTTTGGGTAGATCTTAATTAAATATGACTGGTGTCTTATAAAAGGAGGACATTTGGACACGGACACATATAGAGAGAAGACCATGGGAAGATACAGTGGAAAAAATGGACATTAATAAGCCAAGGAGAGAGGCCTCAGAAGAATCCAACTCCACTGACCCCTTGATCTCTGACTCTCAGCCTCCAGAATTGTGAGAAAACACATTTCTATAGTTTAAGCCACCCCGTTGGTAGTACTTTGTTGTGTCAGCCCAAGCTAACTGATACCAGGAGGGACTTAGGGATTCAGCTCCTCTTCCATGAAGCTTTCCCTGTCACTCCCACCTTCATCACTCTTGATGTAAAAGTCTTGAACCTCTTTTATTTTTTATTCTATGTGGGGTTACACTTCTCTTTTCTGCCTTAGATGCTTCGCATTCACCATGTTGGTACTTAACTGTTTTGGAACATTATTTGTGGAGTAGAAAAAAAGAAGCTAGGTCTCAGGACCCCATAAAATTCTGATTATTCCACTTACTCAGTGATCCTAAATGAATGCCTTCACAATTTTGAGTGCCAGTCTGGGCTAGCACATGCAGAGAGTGTCTAACCTCCGAGATGGTTGTAAGGAATAAATATAAGACAAACCTAAATGGCCAGTAGACACTTACTGTATTTATATTCTAGTATGTATTGCATCTGAATATCCTGAGGCAGTTTATTCCAGTTTAATGAAACTGATTTATGGAAGAAAATATTTATATTGAATCCAAACTTAAGCAGGTAACATTTACTTGTTAATACAAATTCTGCTCTTAGAACCAGAGCACAATATCTCTATGTAGAGTCAGAAGAGTAAATTGAATATATATCTTTTTTTTTCTCCTTGGCGTTCAGTTTTATTTTTCTTCTGGTTGTTTAGTTTGATGTTCCACTGAGTGGTGGGGAGACCAAGTGGATTTTACTGGATCAGAGTGGAAGACAGAAGATGAGCATGAATAGTCGAAATTTGTCATAGGATAGTTGTTATAATGAAACTGCATTTTTGAAAATACAGAAGTTCCTGTGGAGAACATCAAAGGCCTTGTAGAGGGCCAAGTGGAGACTGGAGAGTAAAGGAAGAGAAATGTGAGAGACCGCAGGTAAAACCAGTCCGGTGGGAGACGCATGGGTAGAATTCCAGAGGTGTTTGTCAGCGTTATCATTGATATTTTTTCTTTTAAAGCCTCTGCCTTTGGCTCAGGTCATGATCTCAGGGTCCTGGGATCGAGCCCCTCATCGGGCTCTCTGCTCAGCAGGGAGCCTGCCTTCCCCTCTCTCTCTGCTTACTTGTGAACTCTCTCTCTCTGTCAAATAAATAAATAAAATCTTAAAAAAAAAGAATTTAAGAGAATATATTTTCGATATTTTTGTTGGCTATTTCCCTGTATTATTTCTTGAATGGAATATTTGTGCCTTTTACATATGTTGCTATTATATGTTTATGATTCCTCATTTATTGGCAAGATGATTTTTATATATTAAATATATTAACCCCATATCTGTTATGTATTATGCCAATTTGTCATTTACCTTTTTATTTTATAAAGTTAGATAATTATAGATTCCAATCCCTACTTACATTGATGGATTAATCCAGACATATTCTGCTACCAAAGAAACTGGTTTGGTTGGATTTTGAAAATTAAACAAAGAAGGAAGGAAGGGAGGGTGGGAGGGAAGGAGAAGGAAAGGAAGAAAAACCTAATAAGGAATATATTCTAAAGCAGACAGTGACCAGCCTTATTCTACGTTATCATTTCTTGAAGTTTGCATGTAAGGTTTTGCTACCTAGACAGTATTTATCGAAACACAAGGAAAAGATAAATTCTAGTTCAATCTCTTCCTGAAAACCAATATACACTTGAATGATTTGACTAACCCTTAAATGCACTAAGTGGATTAATTGAATTATGTGGTTTAAACCAATGGGAGTTCCTATTCATTTGTCTCCAGAGAAATTTGAATGTATTGAGCCCTTTTACCAGAGGTCAAATGGTGGTACCTTCTGGGATCAATTAGTGAGCCACCTAATTAAATTTGATTAATCAGCTTTGAACCATGACTTATTCTTGTTTAAGTGATGCCTCTTGAGTCTGTGGGGAGATGGGTTGGCTTACTGAGGACTAAGTTATGGTGTCAGCTTAGAGATAGTATTCTAAAAGGTTTGAGTTCTATATTACCGGGTACAGTATATGCTTGAAAACAAATTCAATCAGTACTTTATGGTGCTTTCTTCTTATAGCTAAAATAGGTGTGACTGAAAAAGAGGTGATTTGGAGTGACTCCTCTCATTATTATATGTAATAACACTCTCACAGAATTTTTTATTCCCATCCTGGCAACTCGAAGCCTGATGACTTGGAGGCATTACTTCCCAAAGGGGATGTACTTCCATTAGAAGACACAACAGTGATCCCAATGAATGGAAGGTTGAAACTGACCTCTGACCATTTGGGGATTTTTTTTTTTTTTAAAGATTTTATTTATTTATTTGACACAGAGAGAGATCACAAGTAGGCAGAGAGGCAGGCAGAGAGAGAGGGGGAAGCAGGCCCCCCGCTGAGCAGAGAGCCCGACTCGGGGCTCAGTCCCAGGACCCTGAGATCATGACCTGAGCCGAAGGCAGGGGCTTTAACCCACTGAACCACCCAGGCGCCCCCATTTGGGGATCTTTATGCCATTGAACCAAGTGGTTAAAAAGAGGGGGAGGGTGTTATTATAACGACTGGAGTGACTGATCCCAATTATCAACAAGAAACAGGGTAGCTGTAAAACACAAGAGAGAGGACAAAAGCTATGTCTGGAACCCAGGGACATTCTTGGGTGATTTATATTCCATTGCCAAAAGTAGAAGTTAATGGAGAACTGCAATGACCAAAATAAGATAAGGCCATAAAACAATCAGACCCTCTTGGAATTCAAGTTTTGGGGCATATCCCCAGTGAAGGACTTTAATCAGGTGGGTTGCTGTCTAAGTGGAAATATAGAATAGGCCATGGAAAGAGGGAACCCATAGTTATCAACTACGATTTCACAGGCAACTACAGAAACAACTAAAGGCAATTTGCCTATTTCTCCTTGCTCGTTTTGTGTATATGTTTGCGTCTACATATTAACTACTTTTTTCTCTCCTTCCCCTTACAATTTTATACAGATATATTGTAGGTTAAATTTCGCTTTAGTATTTAGTACCAGATTATTTAATAGTACTGTAATTAGGAGCAGTAAATAACATAGCCAGCAATGCACACAATGACTGTTTAGACTGTGTATCTCCATGGTAGGGCTTGCCAATGGCAGGTTCTGGTTCTAGAGAGGCATCGTCAGGCTAGGACAAGAAGGTGGTGTTCAGTTTATCTCTGCAGCGGCAAGGGCATCGATGTGCAAGAACCCGACAGCCTTGGCCACAGTGGTGGGCTCCTCCGGAGGGTCAGCGGATGGGGCCTTCCAGTGGCAAATACTCTGTATCCAGCTTCTTTGTCACCCTAGCCATGGGCAGCGTGTTCCTGTGCAGGCCATGCCCTCTTGCTGTGTGCTGCCTATCAGCCTTGCTTGGCCTTGTTCTCTGAGCTTCAGGTCTTTTTTCTTATCTATTTCCCCCTCAACTCTAGGAGACAGTCGTTACTCTCTCTAGTTATTAATTTTTTATACCTTAGAATTCTCTTTTATCTTTTTTAATAGTTAGCTACTGTTATGAAGTTGTCCTGCCAAAATTCATATGCTGAGGCTCTAACCTGACATGTGGCTATTATTTGGGATAGAGAAGTGAGAGGGTTGAATGAGGTCATAAGGATGGGGTCCTGATCAGACTGGATTATTGTCTTTAGAAAAGAGACATGGGAGAGTGTGCTTGTCTACCCCATTGAGCACAGGTGAGCACGTAGGGAAAAGAAGACTGTGAAATCAGCAAGAGTCCTCGCCGAAATCCAAATTATCATGGACTTCTGACCTCCACAACTATGAGAAAACACATTTCTGTGGCTTAAGCCACTCCGCGTATGGTATTTTGCTATGGTAGCCCAAGCAGACAAATACAACTACCTGTTATCTAATTAATAAACCTTTATGGTCAAGAAAAAAGTAAGAAATCTTTATGGCATTTTTTTTCTGTTAAAATTGCAGGTGGGGTTTCAGTCTCCTGAGTAAATCCTGAGATCCAGGAGGAGATGGCCATGGGAAGGACAGAGGGGGAATTTATCTATGAGTCTCCTTTGTCTACTATTTTCCGTTTGTCAAAACTCTCAATGTTCAAAGTATAGCTCTCTGAGGTATCCCCTAAGCCTTACAGAAACCTTTGGGTGAGCTATATTACTCAGGTTTAGTGGTGATGGGAAGAAATAGAATCTCAGGGGTTATCTTAGAAGGCAGAGCAGTGCCTTGGATCAGCTGGGATAAGTGCCCCTATACTTGGTAGCCTCCCGATGATTGGATGGAGTCTTTGCAGGGTTGGTCACCATGGTGGTGATGGAGACTAAGCAAGAGTCCAACAGGGACCTTGGACAGGAGAGGACAAGAAGACATATTCTGGTTTGGATGAGAGGCACAAGTTATGCCACACATATTGAGTGTATCTGAAACTTTCAGGAAAAAGTGAAAATACTATTATTTTCTCCCAGTGTTCTACTCTCTTATAATATCTGATCTGCTCTCTGCTTTGTTAGTTCTGATTTCTTCATTCCATTATGGACAGTGCTATGATATCAGTTATGTAGTTTTTCTCCTGGTCAGATGATCCTAACCCCTGTTTGAAAGATCACCCAAAATTTAGGTAGTGAACCGAAGTATACACAGATGGAAGTGGGATGCATGGGAAAAATTGCTCTATGCTTTAAATATTTTGTCTTCTTTAATCTGCTGCCACCTCAAGAAGGTATAATTCTGAGTCAGTCTGGTCAAGATTGGGATGTGGGTCTAGTAGAATAAGCCCAAGGATCAGGCTGCTTGGCATGATTCTTGTCAGGGCAAAAGAGGCCTTCTATGTCACCCAACTTTCTAGGGCTACAGAACAAATAGAGATATAGGGCTGCAGCCAAAGGTAATGATATTCAAGAAAAAGAGGAATCGTGCATAGGTACCTTTTGAATTTAACAACCTAAGAAGGAATCAGAGATTGAAACTCCTAACAATATCTTTTCAAAAAATAGTTATAGCAAAGATCTACATAAGTGTCACGTGCAGTTCTAAGGACACTGAAAATGACCAGATATAATTCGTTTTCCCTGTATTCAAGAAAATAATAGAGCAGTGTATAAGTCAGAATAAAATACATGATTACAACAGCATGAAAAGGGATATAATAGCATGTTGCAGAAATGCAGCTGTAGAATACATCATTTGTTAAAGACATCTGTTTTTTTTTGCCTGTCCAGTCTCTGTTTCCTCTTCTTTCGGTTATTGCACTCTGATTTCCTGTTGGGAATTCACACCGCCTCCATTCTCCATCCACATGTGTTGAATGCGCTCATCCAAGCTCCTGGGTGGACATGTGATCCAAGTTGTGCCAGTGGGAACTCATAATAGGATTTGTCTGAATTACGGAAAGAGAATCCCTGTCTCTATTTCTCTCCTCTCTATTTCTCTCTGTCCCTCTTTCTCTGTCTCTCTCTTCGTCTCTCAGTTAATAAAGTTCCAAGGACTATGGAAACTTCTAGTGGCCAGTTTCCTCCCATATAGAAAGAACCTACATTCACAACGTGGCTTCCACCATAGAAAGCTGAGGAAAGAGTTGGAAACAGAGATAGACTGACACCATGTCTTTGGAGCCCTTGGATCCAACCATGACAAAAGTTACATTTGCCCCTGTTGTGAGAGCTAATAAGGACATGTTTTGGTGTATTATTTTCTTAAGATTTTATTTATTTATTTGACAGAGAGACACAGCAAACAGTGAGAGAGGAAACACAAGCAGAGGGAGTGGGAGAGGAAGAAGTAGGCTTGCCGCTGAGCAAGAAGCCCGATGCGGGGCTCGATCCCAGGACTCTGGGATCATGACCTGAGCTGAAGGCAGCCACTTAATGGCTGAGCCGCCCAGGTACCCTGTTTTGGTGTATTTTTGTTCTGCTTTGTTTTCTACACTTTCTGTTTGGCTTATTTATAACATTTTCATAAATAGTATTGTGATCCATACCTGATTCAAACAGTGAGAACATTGTTTTCAAACCTACCTATGTATTGTAGTTAGTTAGAAAAGAAAAAAAAAATAATAAAATACATATGTCTGGGTCTTATTCATGCAGACCGACTTGAACGTGGAACATGATTGTCTCTCAGTTCTAGGCCCAAGCAGACCTTGTAGACTTCTTTTCTCTCTGTTGTTCCTCTGCCTTCTCTGTAAGAGCATGCACAAGTTAGCCTTCAGAAGATAGGAGACATCTGGACCAGACCCGAGACAGCCCAGTTATCCCTGTTGAGACCTCAGACATTTGAGAAAGCCAAATCGAGATTAAATCTGCTTAGTTAACCTACAGCTTAACACTGAAAAAATAAAATAAAAGTTAAAAAAAAAAAAGATCTGCTTAGTTAACCTACAGCTGACCAAAAATGGATGTGTTACCTTGCCAAGCTCAACTTAGATCTGTAGAACCATAAGGCTAACCCATAGATTCCTGAGAAATAATAATTTTTAAAATGGCCATTATTTTATTTTTTTTAAAGATTTTATTTATTTATTTGACAGAGAGAGATCACAAGTAGGCAGAGAGGCAGGCAGAGAGAGAGGGGGAAGCAGGCTCCCTGCTGAGCAGAGAGCCCAACGCGGGGCTCGATCCCAGGACCCTGAGATCATGACCTGAGCCGAAGGCAGAGGCTTTAACCCACTGAGCCACCCAGGCGCCCCTGGCCATTATTTTAAGCCAGTAAATTCGGAGTTGTTTTGTTACACAGCAATAGCTAACTGACATACGCACATGGAGTTCCACATGGGTACATATGATACATCTGGGACGCATATTCTCGTCCTGTGGCACCAGAGCTCACAATCTTTTATAACTCACTACTGCTGGCTTCTTTTCTGCTGAGCTTTTTATTCGTGAATTTTATAAATATAATCCTTCTGTGGAGAGAGAACCCTAAGGTTTTCTCATTTTCAATAGAGATTATCTAAATTTTTTCAAATCATTTTTTTAACCTTGTCAGCGCTTGCCATCTGTGCTTAGCATATCAAATGGTTCTGAGCCACTTTTGCAATTCAGCTGTGCAGACCAGGGACTAGCTTCCCTGAAATAAATACATTGCCAGGAGAGTTTATCTGTCAGGAGAGGTTTACTACAAGTTTCTGAAATACAAGGAGACATCCCTATTTAAAAACAACAGGTAGGCTGCATGGCTATGTTCAAGAAACCCTTGGTTGACTCAGAGTGCTATTTAGGCGATGTACTAACCTTTGTAACTGTTCATAATTCAGAGGGAAAAAAAGGGGGAGGAAGAAAAGGGAATTTAAAGTTTTGGAGTTCTTTTATGATGCTAGAAATATTAATACATGATCTATTTAATTCTCACAAAAACTTTATGAGGTCTGTATTATTTATACATCTTCAAGATAAAACAAACTAATGTTAATAGAAGTGAAATATCTTATGTAAAATGCTCAGCCAGTACATAAGTGAAGCTGGAATTTGAACCTAGTATTTTTTTTTTTTATATTGCATGGCAGTATAATAATCCAACTTCTGGTATGATTAAGTCTAATAGAGCAAATAACTCACACACAGGAGATGTGCATTCCTTTCTCAGCCTAACTAGTTCTGTGACCTTGAAACATTTCAATTTGGTCATTTTTCTCATCTGTTATGTGAAGAAGGAACTGGTCCCAAAGTTTTTAAGCTCAAAACTAGATTATCTCAATAGTCTCAACAAAACCTTGAAAGATTTACTTTTACAACATCCAAGAATGCAAATCTAACCTTTATATAGTTTATTTATTCCCATAAAAAAATGTCAGTCTTCTCTGGTTTCTCCTAATGATATTTCAACATCATGGTTCAAAACAATGTGAAACACTTGCTCAGTGTTTCCCCCAACAGTTGTGATCAGAAGAAAAACAATAGCATTGAGTCAGGACATCTCTCTTCGAATGCATTTACTATCCAAAACATATTCTGTGCTCCCAAGGGGTGAGGAATACCTGATACTTGCTAAAAGGCAAACAGATAATCTTAAGAGTGCTTTTGAAGAATTTTTGTCTTGATGTAATGAGATATTTTCCCAGGTTTTATTATTACTTAACATTGCAAAATGTCATGATATGTGAGAAGGAATTATAAAACCATTTTTATCCATGCTTAGCTAGGTGTCTGTGCTTGTTTTATGTTGCATTTTTAGCAGTAATCTTTCTTTACTTTCTGTATTTGATCTGCACCGTATTTGGAGCGTGGGTCAGGACTTCAACACTTAGGTTTAGAGCCACATCTGTCTCATATCTATTCCTGTGACCCTGGACAAATTATTTGCTACTCAGTAGAATAGGGCTAATAATAAGACCTACTGAGGGATGTTACAGCTAATGAAGTAAATAAATATAAAGGACTTGATACAGAGCAGATAGTGCATGTTCAGTTACGTCTATTTATTGGTATTTTTTGGGGGGGGAAAGAATCGAGTAGAAATCATTTGATTCCAAACTCTACCTTTTACTTCCCATGGCACACTCAGCAATCATGTTTCTGCTTTGAGATAGTGTCTGCATTTGTAGAATGGGGTGTTAAATTCTCTACAGTTTTCCCGATGATTAAAAACAATGCATTATCATTCTGAATTTTAGCACTTGGCTGGCCCAAAGTATGTGCTAAAAAAAAAAAAAAAAATGTAGCTCTTATAATTAGATCTCCTAGTGTGGTGATACCTTCATTTCTGAATCTTGAGGCTACAAACCTAGAAGTTCTTCCCGTAGAGAAACTTCACGAGGCAAATCAGTGCAGCATTCACTTTTAAATATAACAACAAAGCAGCATGCAGGGCTGACTGCCTTGCATTAGTCTTCAAAAGCAATTAAGCATAAAGCTAAGTTGGGGTAAACTACATTTCTGAATTTATCTCCAGCATAACGAATAACATCTGCACCTCCAGGGGGACAATGCATACTCTTCTGAAAAGCACAACATGCTAGTGATCGGATTCTCTCTGTTTCCTGAAATAATATTTCTTTATTATCTGGGAAATTTTTCTTTTTTAGAATCATGCCAGTGCTGGCAGGAATTTTTACCATCTAGTGCCCGAGTACTTTGTTCCGTAAAGGAAGGCTGAGAAGTGAAGAGCCCAAGTCATGACCCCACGGTTTCTCACACAGAAGTGGCAGCGCTCAGAGGGCTCGGAGTGTGGGAGGTGTGACGTCGGGGGACGCCCCTGCCATTGTATCACACGCTTCACTAAAAATTGAAATCTTGAACTTGGAGGGGATCCAAGAAAGTATCTGGTGCTTCCTTCACTTGGACTCATGAATCCCCTCTGGATTACCAAAAACAGTGACTGTTAAGCCTCTTCTGGACTATCTTCGGTGACCGGAAATACACTCCAAGAGCTGGACTTCCAGTATGAAGAGAAATGAGTGTGTACTGGGGACAGAAAGTTAACTGGGACAGAAAAATATCCATCTGGTCTCCTCAGTCTTCTTCAGATGTCCAGGTTCTGATTTCCTAACTGTTGCTATATGCAGATTTGGTAAGAAAGCCTAAAAACAAATAGGTTTAGGGATGCGATATTTCTAAGTTAGGGGAAGCTGTGAAAATTTTTATTAAGAAAACAAATGATTTTGAGAATCAAAATCTATGAATTCATTAAAAATGTAAAGCTTTTTTTTTTTTTTTAGTTTTAGTATATTAAAATAATATAGTTTGGTTTGCAATTTGAATTATTAGGTTCATCATATTTCAATTAGAATCATTGAGAATCTATTATATACCTAGCACTCTGCCAGGGACTTTATAAATGGTATCTCATTTAAATTATTTATCTCGTCCCAAAGTGGAAGAAGCATATTTTTTAATCTGCCCTTCTCATATAATAAGCCAGTTGTTCTCAAACTTGAGCATGTATTGGTATCACCTGGAGGATTGGTAACACACAGATTTGGGGGCCTCGACCCTGGAGTTTCTGCATTAGTGAATATGGGCAGGGTCAGAGAAATTTGAATTTCTAACAAGTCCCAAGATGATGCTGATGCTGCTGTTCCTGGGTTCACACTCTCAGAACTACCACTATAAGCCATGAGCTCTCAACACTCTAAAATAGAGAAGGAAAGCTCATCTAATTCCACTTACCAGCTCCATAACGTTAAGCAAATGGTCTCTCTCAGAGCCTCATTTTTATCATCTGTAAAATAAAAATAAATTTCACTTTGAATTTGTTTCAGGTGATTACTATACGGCGTTATCACTTCCAAGACAATTATTAAATATTTATCTTCCCCTCTCCTCTTATGAAAGCAGAAAAGACACATTTGTACCACAAAACACAGATGAAAAAAATCTTTTTTTAAAGATTTATTTATTTGAGAGAGAGAGAGAAAGAGTGCACGTGCTCGCAAGCAGGGGAGGGGCAAAGGGAGAGGGAGAGAGCAAATCTTAAGCAGACCCCACACAGAGCATGGAGCCCAATGTAGGGCTCGATCTCATCACCCTGAGATCATGACCCTGGGCCAAAACCAAGAGTCAGACGCTTAACCAACTGTGCCACCCAGGTGCCCCACAGATGAAAAAATCTTTAAAAATATGCTAAGCAGTATGAAGTACTGGGAAAAACAAGGACTTAGAATCAAATTTAGGTTCAGATACTCTTTGTACCTTTATTGTCTTGGCTTCATTACACTTTGCCCTTATGGTTTCCCCACCTCTGAACTGGGGATAATTTAGCACTTCTGCTTCAGCCAAATGGACCTTTCCATCGGAATGCCCCAGAGGCACCTCAAACTCAGTGGGACTAACCTCATTGCCTTTCTCTGTATATACTCTGTTTCTTCTAAAGTATCTTAGTAGGTTGCAACAAAATCCAACCCGTTACCAAATCAAGAAACGTCAGGGTGACAATTGGTTCTTCATAGTTGGCTCTGTGTATCCCACTGACCTTACAAATTTATTTCTAAACATTTCTCAAACATTCATATTCTCTCTGAGCCATAGTTCAGCTTTTCACCACCTCTCTCTGAGCCATTTCCAGAGCCACTGGAGTTAAGAGTTGTCCTCATTTTGGGGAAATACTACATTTGATCCTCCTTTTGTGTTACTCTTAAACTGAAAGGTCCAGAATGCTCTTTTGTATCTTCCCTTACCGATGGTGTGCCCAGTTGATGAGGAGCTAAGAATACCAGGAAATAGGGACTCTGCTGCCCTAATTGCAGTGATGACAGTAGTGGCTGTGACCTCGTCCATTTCCTAGAATGATTAATTGTAGTAGATCTTATGCCTAGCATTAAGCATGGTGCAGACCATAATTTCTGTTTCCATGAACCTATGCAGTGGTGTCTTCATAAGTGTCTTCACCGTTCTTCTGTGACAGTAGGGTGACCCATTCTCTGGCTTTGCTTGGATTTGACAGAGTTCCTAGAGCTTTTGACTCTCATCTTTACAACTAGGACAGTCGTGGGCAAATCCAGATGAGAGTCTGGGGACACAGAAGGGAGACTTTTTCAAGCCTAAGTCTCTGAACCTTTCAGAAATGTGTGAGATACTTAGTTTCTTTCTTCCATTGCATACCTTTCCTGCTTAAATGGGCCAGAGAGTTATGGTGTTTTCAGCTAACACTCGCCAATACCACATCCTGTGTGATCTCTCTCCTCCAGTCTCACTAAATTGAAGTACTCTCTGCATGCTGTCAGAACACACATTCGTTGAGGTTGCCCCTATGCCAAATCTAGTAGATGATATCCTCGCCTACTGATTCCCATAAACATTTCCCAGCATTGACTAGGTGGAGATGCATAGATGCATTACATCTCACCCCCGAGCATGGAATGTCCCTCCTTAGTGTGCATCGTAAGTCTTTTTGATCGAGGCTTGGTAAGATTTTCTGTTCAAGGGTGGAAGCTGTTGCAACCAGATGTTTTTTGCTTCTGTTAATTCACGGAGGTTTTTCCCCTGAATTTTGCTAGTTATGCTTTCATGCTTATTAAACTTTGAAAATTTTCTATCACAGCAATTTTAGAAGTAGGTTTTCTTATTTTTACACCTGGATTCCCAGTCCTTAGAGCACAGCAAGTGTTTGCCTGCCGTATCTTAGCAATAAATAAACAAAAGCTATGTAAAACAGTGCCCATCTTGGACTTTGTATTATTCACAGCAGGTTCATTAGCGGCTGCTCCTTATAGGGTGCATTCCTCTACTGAAGACACACGGTGGAAGAAACAAAAGAATAGATTACAGCCCATTTGAAACTACAAGGAGACAGAACTCCCAAATAAGTGAAAACAAGAAGAATGGACCCTGGGATCCAGATGATTTTTTAGAGACAGAACGACACTGCAGCTGAGGGTTAGCAGTGTTACGATCGCACCCCAGGGTTTGAGTGGCTTGAGAGCATTGTCATTTGGAACATGGTGACTCCATTTACACATGCAGTTCATACCTTTCTGAGTCCAGGCTGACAATAACCTAATCGATAGCAACATTTCGGAAAACACCAGGCCCTCTTTTGTGCTCTCATCTCCCAGTTAATGGGTTTACTGTGTGGTTTCTTGATTATCAATCGGTTAATCAATACAATTACCTGCTAAAGTGGGTGGCCATATTATATCGCTGTTGGATATGCTCAAAGTGCTTGCGATTGATTTTTGGTCCTTAAATTTCACTTCTCAAAAATAAATAAATAAATAAATAAATAAATAAATAAATAAATAAATTTCACTTCTCCTTAGAGTAGACTTGTGGTTCTTCTTATGTCAATTGCAATATTATGGGAAAAAATCGTATTTTGGAGTCTAGATCTGGATTCGGTTCTACATCTGTGACCTACAGGGTATATGTCCTTGGACAACTTTCTTAGTTTCTTTGAGCTTCATTTTCCCCATCTATAAATTACTGATTATAGACAAGATTCAATAAAACTACCTAATTTAGATAAAGTCAGCATAGTGGTATGGAATCTAGTATGTTCATAATGCCTATGTTTTCAACAACCCCAAGAAGTCAAGAATATGTCAATGATTAAAAAGGGACTTGACTGAGTAGCTGCTATTCATTTGATCTTCTTTTCATCCCTGTATTCAACTACGTGATGTGGTTGCACAGTAGGAGTGCAGAGATGAGTCATTCTGAGTAGGGGCACACAGTCCAGTGGAAGAATCACGCAATTGCTTGATTGGTTTAGGTGTGTAAGGTGCAAGAAGACCATGGTACCAAAGTTGCTTGGTGCACCCAGGAAGCCACAAGAAACTTAATAGCAAAAGGCCATTTAATTGTGGTTATTGAAGAACAGAGGAGTCTCATGGGTAGAAAGGTAGGAGGATGCCATTCTGGAAGGAGGACCTTGTAAATGGCCGGGAGCAGTGGCTTGGCTACAAGGAGGCCATGACAGAGGGTGCTGGAGGGAGCAATGGGAGGAAGGGAGGGAAGAGATGGTTTCAGGCCTTGGAGGATGCATTAAACATATGGAACTTACAATGGATACCTTCTGGTTTTTGGCCCAGGAACTTTCTCTTCTTTCAGGGACAAGCCCTGCTTCCTTAATGAAATGTTTCTTCTTACCTGCCCCACCTGTGCTCTAAATCTTTTTTTTTAAATAAGATTTATTCATTTATTATTTCAGAGAGTGAGGGAAAGAGGGAGTGGGAATGGCAGAGGGAGAGAATCTCAAGCAGACTCCCCGCTGAGCATGAAGCCTGATGCAGGGCTTGATCTCATGACCCTGAGACCAGGACCTAAGCTGAAATTAAGAGTCGGATGCTTAACCAACTGAGCCACCCCAGCGCCTCATTCTCTAAATCTTAATATCTCTCACCACCGGTTTAGGTGGTAGGACCTCATGTGACCTAAATCTGGCCCATTAATGCCCTCGCAAAATAGTCCAGGGAGGTGGTTAGGGACATGTGTCGTGGTGGTTAGGAATACAAGAGCCCAGCTGTTAGCAATTTGAGCAAGTTGTGTAACCACTCTATACCTCAGTTTCCCCATCGGTAAAACGAGGATAATATTATATCTTCTAAGACTATAGTATGCATTACATGAGTAAACAAAAAACTGAAATCTAACAACTTAAGGTAAAAAAAACCTCAAAACAGTGACAAGCATTTAAATAGTGCTATATAAGGTTGGTATTATTATTCCCTGGGATGTTTATAATTATAATTAAAGAAATGAGATGAAAGTCCTCTTCTTTCTGCTTCTGGAGCTGTGTTTCAGGTGCTTCTGGGGAACCAGGTGCACTTGGCCTGGGGAGGAAGCTGGTCTTTCTCAGCAGGGCAGACTGGAGGATGGACGGAGAAAGCACTAGATCCAGTCCAGAGACACATGTAGACTTGAAGGTGGTCCAGCTCCCTTTTCCACCTTAAGATCCTTAAACCACAATGTTTCCATCTTTTCATGCTTAATTATTCAGCAAATTATTTTGTTTAGTGAGTTAGTAATCCTTACAATAAACACCCCTCCTGTTTTGGACCAAGTGAGATCTGCTTAAACTAATACCACTTGTCACCAACAGGCTCTTATCCAGATGAAACGCAGGGGATTTGGAGGCACTTCATGAAGAGCAGGACATAATCACAATCATGTGGTAGGAAATTTACTCCGGAAGCAGGGAGGCAGGTGCCGAAGGCAAGAAGACGAGACACAAAGTTACTGCAGGGTCAGCGGGACCTGGGCCTGACCCTGGGTCAGGGGACAGAAAGCAAGGCATGTGTTGGAGGTAGGATCAACAGAATGTGTGAAATAACTGGAGAAAGAGGGTTGGGAGGATTTGGTAAAAATCCGCTATTTGTAAATGTTTGAATCTATGAACCTCCTTTCACGGTTCCGCAGCCAACCTTGAGAGCCCTATGCTCCCAGTGTATCCATACACACACTTTTGCAGGATCCTGTGTTAATGGAAACTCATGCATTTCAGAGCCATGCCCTTGATTTATGCATTTCCATGTGGTGATCGGGGAACTGTGCAATGTGAGGACATGGTTTTGATATATGCACAAGTTTCAGTTAACACAGAGTCAGCCCATGCAGAGTGAAGACTGGGAACTGCTTGTGTGCGTGTGTGAGTGTGAGTGTGAGTGTGTGTGTGTGTCATATTTCTCAGCTTCATGAGCTACTTGGGTCCAAGCATGAGACCTAGGTTGTCCTAGTTTCGTCTTCTCCAGGAGGCTTCAGTCTGGAAGTGAGCTCCAGGACGAGATGGACTGGGAACTGGACACAGATCCTTCTGACATGGTAGCCTACCTATTATGACACAGAGGGTCTCTGGGGTTAGGGGTGGTGTGGCATTGCTCGCTTTCCTACTATAGCAAAGGAGCTCTATACTAAGGTTTTGGCAATAATATTCTGTTTGCAGAACAGATTGAGGTGGGTATTACTCTTGGAAGCTCATTTGCAATATACGCCTGTGGTCATCAGGGGTATATTGAACCCTTGCGATCCATCAAGCGTCCCTTAACAGCAGCACACCTTCCATGCGTGGAGATGTGGGAGTAATCTGCCCCAGGTTTAGGCAACAAGGAGGGTACATTCTTTGCAGAGAATTTTAAATCAATAAAATTAAAACATTAGTTGGTCTTTTATTATCATTTGCCAGGAATTTTAAATGATCTCAGTGATAAAATACTCCTCCTCCCTGGGGCAGACCATTCCCATAGACTTCCCCCGCCCTGTTCTGTCACTGTCATCTGCAACTAAGGGCTTTGGTCAATAGAGAGGAAGGGTGTGAACAAATCTGAGTTGTCAAGTCTGAGTAGCTGGGAGGATGATTAGAGCATTAGCGGGTTGGGGGAATTTGGTTTGGAATAATGATGATGAGTGTAGTTTTGGACATGTTAAATTTGAGGTAATTGTGAGCTATGCAGAGAAATGTGCACATGGAGATTAGGGGGAAGAATAGTGTTGTGCCATTGCTATGGGGATTTGCAGTAGATTAATCATTTTGGAGGCCGATTCCAATTGTTGCTTGGACACCTACCTGTGCTGACCACTGTACTCTTGGTACATTTACACTTTTAAATATTTTTATCCCTTACATGAAATAGGTTTATCTTTTCTCTTCTTTTTTTTTTTTTTTCTTCTCCTTATCTTTCTTTCAGTTCTTATTTTTTCCCCATTCAGGAAAACTGTAAAGAGAAAAGGTGGAGAATCTTTGTCTGAGTGTACTTGGCAAGAACATGCCATGCCAGGTTTTAATTACTCTCTGCTTGACTCCGGGGCTTCTCTTCATAGGGAGATAGACTGTGGACTGAATTTCTAAGGAACAGTTGGGTTTCTGAATGAGAAGGGAAGATGGGAAAGAGGACAGCATTCTAGGGTGAAAAATGAGCTTGGGAAAAAAGATGAAAAGAGTGGGTTTGTGAGAGTGGGAGGTCAGGCTGCTCTGAAGTTAAGATTCACGCACCTGCTCAACATTTCTAGATCAGAAACTACGGTATGCCCATCCGGTATCAGTCCCTGCATCTACAAAGGTAGCAAAATTATTTTTCTGCCCTAGGAGAGATTATAATCTCTGGGTGGATGCAGATTCTCTTGAAGAGAATCCATGACAATACTGGGCGGTGAGTGTCATAGAAGAGAAAGTTTCCACGTGCGACGGGGACCTCCAAGGACGGCTACGTAGAGGTTTGCTGAAGGATACTCTCAGCCAGCCTTAACAACTAGGAGGGGGTCAGCCTCCAGACAAAGGGGCAGGAGAAGCACCGAGGCGACAGAAGATCATGAGCAGAGGCATGGGAGGAAGTAGCAGCAGAGGGTTTATGCTGGCAACGAAAAGTCATCTGGTGTGCCCGAGTGTTAAATGCAAGGTATAGATAGCCAGGAAAATTAATGCTGAAAACCAAGGAAGAGAAATTGGCATTTAAAGAGTTCCTATTACGTACCTGTCAGAAACAACTTCCCCAGTCTGATTTAAGTAGTAATAATAGTTAACACTTTCTGAACACTTAATATTTGCAATTTTGTATCCAGACTTGTCCTATGCTTCCTTTGGTATTACATCTATGTACTCACTTAACCTGTAATCTTCCTGAAGTGGAGTCTGGAGTGGATGAATTATATTCCATTGAATGAATGGACAGTTGTTAGCATAACAACTATTTATCGAGTGCTTACCATATGCCAGGTCCTATTCGGAGCGATTTATCAAGATTCGTTCCTTTAATAGTCATAAAAGACCTATGAGATAGACTTGCTATTATTTCCATTTTGCAGGGTGCTTTGACAAAGAAGTCGAGCCACTTGCTTGTGCTCACTTAGCTAGAAAAGAGTCTGAGCCATCTTTCAGGGACAAGGGTCTGGCTTGTAGTGTGTTTGCTTTGCCTCTGCTTGCAATGCCTTAACTGACCTATTGTCCCTGGGCTAGAACAGTCCGCGCTGACTTCCATCCATCACTTGTCCTGCAGCAGCGAGCTCCTGAGAGCAGGCGCTCAGCCGTTCCTCCAGCACTACTGACACGTCACACAGGACTGCACTGGGGAAGCGCTCACAGAAGTCTGCATAAAGACCACTAAAAGGAAAAAAAAAAAAAAACAACTAGACCAGACATACGCATCTGAACCATCTAAATGCGTCCCCACGAAGCTCTGAGCCTCGGTCTCCTTGGACACCCTGTGGAGCATGCCCCCACTTTTGTGACTTAAAGCAATGGCCAGTCCCAGGGCCATCCCTGACATTCCTTCACCCCTAAACTGTCAGAACTCCGCTCCTGGAACCCTTCCCCATATAGAATTCACTCCTTCGTTTGAGTCTGTTCCTGGTGCTCTCCTTTCAACCCCAGAGACTTGATGAAAGTCATTTCTTGAATGACCCTTTCTCCCTTGGCTGAAAAATAAACTCAACTTCGCTTTTAGGTCTTTGTTTTCTTCTTCGACAGGAGAAAATGTAAAAACGAATGTTGTATCATTTAATCCTCACCGCAGCCATTTGGGACTATTTTTATGCTTGAAAATAACGAAGCACAAAAGAATAACATTAGTTTGTTGAAAGCCCCACAGCTATCTGTGTGCAGCCAGGCTGGGCGCAGAATTCCAACCACACGGTCATTTGTCAAGGAATGAATAGGGGATTAATTACTTCAGAATCACCTGGCCCTTGTTGAAATGCAGAGCTCTGGGTCCACTCCCGACGTGCTAACTCAGTAGGTATGGGGTTGACGTCTAGAACTTACGCTCTCAGCAATCTCCTCCAGGGCTTCTCACGCAGTCTAAAATTTGTAAGCAATCTTTAATGAGGTCTCCGTTTGGCATGATTTCCAGGAACTCTGTTTCTCTGACCGGCCACAGGACTTAATCTCCCTCCTTGGGTTCCTTGAATCTAATTCTGCGTTTCTCACACCCTGAGGTAGAAAACAAACCACCTGGATATCTTGCTCAACTTCAGATCCTGGCACAGGGCGTCGCCAGTGGGGCTCAGAATACAGCGTTTCCAAAAAGCTCCCAGGTGATGCTGAGGCCGCCGCGTCCCCGTGGCAGAATCAGAGGTGTGTCACACATATTCCCCTTCTAGAAAGGACGCACTGCCCAGCTGTGACGTGTGTAGCGAAATGGCAACCTCGTGTTAGCTCTTCTGGGTCCACCCCGACTGTCCAACTGGAGTGATGGTCTTCATAGAGCACCCCTCCCCCTGCCAACGACCAAGCATGGTGTTGGTCCAAGGGTCTGGCACTTCTACCCACAATGAGACTCCTCTGCTAGTCATCTTTGTCCCGGACTCCCACTGGGTTGACAGAGACATTGCTCCACATGGCATTTCACTCTGGAGGCTCCCCACCCTTCTATTCACTGCCTTTTCCTCTTGTAGGTGTCCATCTTTCATACTCTGAACTCCGTGTCGGCAGTTGCTTTCCAGATAACTCCAAAGGCACAGCTACAGCTCACGCTTTGGGTAGCAAGATGTCTCCGCCTCGGCTTCCAACCTCTGAACCAGCGACGGTGGTGGTTCTCCTCACAGCGGAGTCTGCTTTGACCCGATGTCTAGACGCAGGTACTGACCAAGACGAGCTTGAAACAGACCAGGAGGCGGCCTGACCCACCACCATGCTCATCTGTCAGGGTCCCTCTGAAGCCTGCTCTGACTTTGGTCTGCTCCCACGTTCTTGGATCACGAACTCTTTTTCATGCCAATTGCAGGAAGCTCACATTAGCAGTGAAACTTTTACAAACAAAACCTTGTGATGAAACACAGAAATACAATGACTTCACATGGAGCAGCCTGGGCCAAAATGAGGAGGGCCACAGGGCTCAACCTCTGCTACGTCCAGTCCTGAGGTTTGTCCTTAGGACCTCGGGCTCAATTGGGTGCCATTTAGAAAATAATTCTTTTCCCATGCTGGCTCCCAGGATAACAGGCTAGAACAATTTTTCACAGTCTCCTAATAGATACCTCGCTTGAAACTGCTGTTTAAGTCAAAACCACGAGTTTCCTTTCAATGAATTGGAAGGTAATGCAGTTTTAATTTTAAGTCCAATTATATCTTGAGAGATGAATGGTACAGGGCAAATCCTTGCTAGGGCCAAACGGGAGTGATAAATCATTCACTTACATGATCAGATTGCTTCCAAGCTCCTCTGGGACTCTCAGAAAACAGAAAAGAATAGTTAAAACCAGCCTTTTTTGGGGAAAAATAAAATGGAAGGAAAGGTCAAGGTAGACTTTACCTGTATTGGCCAGGATATTTAAGTTATGCCATGGTTAAATAAAATCTCAGTTGCTCATCAAACAATAGCCTTGTTCTTGCTCATATTTCACAACAACCCAGCTCGGGGAGGGATCCTGCCCACTGCAGCTAGTCAAGGGTGCACTGTCAGAGACTCCACTACAGAGGGAAGGGATGCAGTGAATGAGGTGTAAAAACTTCCACTTATAATTGGTAGGTCACCATCAGTCATATGGTCAAGATTAAATTCCAGAGACAGGAAGGAACAATGCTGTACCGTGTGCTCAGAAGGAGAACTGGAAATAATAGGTTCAGAACATGAATGGTTCCAATGACTACTGCACTGCCTTTATGTTTGTGCTCATGCTATCCATGTAAGAATGAGGCTGAGAGCAGAATAACGTATATTAGCTGCCCACTCCACATCAGATTTTAGGTAGGTACTTTGGGATTGAAAACTCTCAACAAGGTTATGGGATAGGTATGAATTCCTACCTTTCATTTGCTATAATCCAGAGAAGTCCAAGGCTTTCTGAAGACCAGACAGCTGGTGAATGGAATCAGGATGCCTCATTCAGATACATCTGACCCCAAAGCCCACATCCTTCTCATTATTCAGTGCTACATACTGCACTTGGAGATGTCCACACTACATTTAATAAATCACAGTTCTTACAGTTGCAGGTGCCGTGAGATTGGGCACAGAGAAAAAGAGAAGAAGGAAATGACCAAGCAGGATGAATAAAGTAGTCGTTTCAGAAGACTAGATTAATCTAACATAGCTTACGTGGACGCTCCTACAACAACAAGAGTGGCCAATTATTGAGTTCCTCCTATGTATCTAGCTAATGAAATATGTTTCCATGCACGACCTCAGTTACACTTCCCTGTATCTCTGAGAGGAATTCAGATTTCAGTTCTGCCATCTGATAATGCTATGACCTGGATACATTTGTTAACCTCTTTGAAATTTACTTCCTCTACCTCTAAAATGTGGACTTCTTATATTTCTAGCATCTTTTTACTTTGAGAGTGAAATTAAAATTAAAAAGTCAATGGGCTGTTCTATCTAAACTACCTTGAACATACTAAGTGCTAAGTAAGGATATGCAGGGGTCATATGGCAAGTAAACAGCACAGGCTTTGGAAAAAACCCAGTTTAAATTCAAATTCCATCTTTTTCATTTGGTCGTTTAGGTGAATAGCTTAATTCCTTTGCCCTCCTGAGTTTGGGTGCAGTCTGCTTGTAAAATGTGGATAATAATTTCAGTGTGAAGAGATGTACGTACTGCATGAGATTCCATATGTGGTCTTTCCTAGGGAATATTGATACTTGATAAATGGTGCTACCCTTTACTTTCCTTGGTAATCGTTGAGTCATCCCAATGATTTTGAGAGAATATTCTACTAAGTTCTTCAAAAGTCTTTAAGAGTCGTTCCTGTCTTAAGATAGAAATACCTTTGTATTAACCAAGGTGCTCATGGCCTCCACACTCAACGTCTTGTTCACCCGGACAAATCCTGGTCCCACCTGGCAAAGTATATGCCTCTAAACCTTGATTTCTAAGCTCAGAAACCACCTTTCTGAGTGAATACATTTCTGAAGTACTTTAGCAGCTGATCTTTTCTCTGCTGTGAGAATCTGTCATTAAATCACTTCCTATCCTGGAAGTCCATACTCATCCTGCCATCCTTGTGGGGAAGACTATGAGAGAGATTGCTCCTTTGCTTCGGGATCCTGACAGCCTCAGCTTTCTGAAAAGGGATTCCTCGGGGAGTAGAAAGAAGGAAAGCAGCAGGAAAAACCACCGTCGAGGGTAATGGAGGAGGAAGAAAGATGTAGGTAAGCTCGTTTCCAACTCCAGAGCTCCAGAAGAGCCAGTCCAAGCAGGAAAAAACATACTGCTGGAGGAACTCAGAAGAAAGCAGAAGTAAGGTTATGGCAACCAAAAGAGAGACTCATTCCTATGGATGTGAACGTCTGGAGATCGAAGGGGTCATGGAGTACAAGGAGCTATTGTCTTTTTTTAAAAAGATTTTATTTATTTATTTGAGAGAGAGGACGCACACAAGAGAGAGAGAAAACACAAGTAGGGGAAAGGGCAGAGGGAGAGGAAGAAGCAGATTCCCCACTGAGCAGGGAGTCCAATATGAGGGTCGATCCCAGGACCCTGAGATTGGGATCTAAGCCAAAGGCAGACATTTAACCGACTGGGCCACCCAGGCAGGGGACTATTGTCTATCCCCCTGGGCATGGTGACAGTAGATCAGGATATTTAGAACAGGATGGAGAATGGACCTTCAGAGACCATTTAAGTGATAGAGGACACGGGTTCTTGATTTTAATGATTTATCCAGCTCTACCCATAAGGCCAGTTCTTCTCTCTGATGGCTCAACATATGGTATCAATGAGATGTGCAGTGCACTATTCAGACACAGACATACCTCTGCATCAAAAACTAACAAATCCATGCTCCGTATGCGACCTCACCCATGTAGGACTTACATATCCAAAGAAGGGAAATGTGTCATTATGTTTTTGAACTTAAAAGCTTTGAAAGTTTTTTTCGTATTTGTCCTACCTATGACTTTCTGTATAGCGTGCATGTGCTGAATTCCTGATTTTATGTCAAATTTGTTTCTTAAATGTGTTCTTTACTAGAATATAAGTATACCGGAGCAAGAACTGAGTCTCTCGTCCACCATTACATCCCACACTTACACTCCATTGGCATATCAGTGATGCTTAACTGTATTTTTTGGACCAAATGACTGAAAGACTGGTTTACTGAATCAACGAATGATGAAGGGATGGATGAATTAATAGACATAGGAGGATGATAGGTCTGGGAGAGAAATGCTCTAGCATTTTTTAAATTTACAAAATTTGGAAAACTAAAAGCCCATTGTCTACCATCAGAGCTCTTCCAAAGAAAATCTGATTTATCCCTGTAAGCGAAAGCCAGGGCTGT
Organism: Potos flavus; assembly: GCA_028534135.1. Taxonomy (NCBI): domain Eukaryota; kingdom Metazoa; phylum Chordata; class Mammalia; order Carnivora; family Procyonidae; genus Potos; species Potos flavus. Next base: position 2,069,234 of record CM052900.1, on the reverse strand, counting down.
CCTCAACTCTCAGCTCCTGGACCCACTGAGGTGCCTCATCTCAGTCACATTTGACTCTCTGCTACCCTACATGTTTGTCTTGCTTTAGCTGGCTTCCATCCCCATGGGGTATGGACTGGTCATTGACACAGAAGCCCAGGGCAGACCTTGAACTTGGACAGAGCAGAATTGGGGTGGTGCTTAAGTTTAGAATGGATCGTGGCTGCCTGAATAATTAAGGGTCTATGATAATACATGGCCTTTTATTTCTTCCTCTGCATCCTCGTTCATTTTACAACACCGCCCCCCCCAAGCACACCCTCCCCAGGAAATGAAAGGAGGCAATTGCCATGCATCCCTGGGTGATTTGGAGGCTGAGGATATCAGTGCCCTCCAGCATGATACACAGCTCTGTATCAAATAACCAGGAGCTGGAGGGAATTGCATCTATGCTGGAGTCTGATGGACATGAGGTATGATTTATGTAGAGATAGAGTAATAGGCAGGGATTTTAAAATTTGATGGAGAGCTGAAGAAATTCAATAAAAATGGGCTTATTCAATAAAAATAAAAATTCTATAAATGGCAAGTTTTACCGTGTGTGAGTGTTTTCATAAACACCTCTGAAGAGATAATACTATACAGGTGAGCTTAATAAAAAAGGATTTTTCTTTTCATTCCTGCCAATCTGGCCCTTTCACAAAATCTCTGATGAGAGAGAAATAAGGGCTTTGGGGGACTTTTCTTCTTTGGTTAACTAGTTTCCTTTTTCAACCTTTCTAATCTTGCTCCCCTGCCTTTCAGTTTTTATTGAATTTTTTCGAGGGAAAAGAATTTTGCTAGAAAGGATTTTACTAGAAAGAGCAAGTTAACTTGAACTGCTGACAGCTGCACAGCACTCAAATGCGTGAGAAGTTACCTGAAGCTAAAGGTGTAGCATCCTAATGAACCCAGCTATCCCTGGGGAGGCAGGAGGAGGCGGTCCAGGAAAAAGCTTCATATGTTAAGCAGCAATTACCCTGGAAAAAGTCCTGCAGCCAGGGTCTTGGCGAATGTGCTGGCTTTGGAATCTGGAATGCCTCGTTTTCATTCCTGACTCAGCTTCTCATAATCTCTGTGATCCCTGAGAGTTGCTCAGCTCGAGTCTGAATTTCATCCTTCAGAACACGAGAAGATTTTTCTCCCCAGGCTGGCTGGAGGAATAAATTATGTGATGTATGCAAAGTACTGTACCCAGAGCCCAGACACAACAGTCCACTGTTCCAAAAGGGAAAAGTTGAAAAAGGTCAAATTCTTTCCCCATTTTCAGAGACAGAAAGGATGCTAGATGGAAGTTGGTGTGTGGGGGGGGAACACATCCTCTACCTCTAAGCTTGCTTTGGAAAAGAAGGGAACCCTTAACACATAAGTGAACTGAAACCTGCTAGAATTATGAACTTGAAGTTTCCTTTTGATCCTTGTGTCTCTTAGCTCAAGAAGCATAACTCAAAGAGAAGGAGTTTGACTGGCCTCCCACAGAGGCTGGATTGGGAAATGACAGGAGACATGGATGGGGAAGAGGAGAAAGAAAAGCAGTTTAGGATGCCTAAGGGTTCTACTTGGGAAGCAACATAGGTATTGATGCCCTCAGCAGACTGAGGACCCAAGATAGGAGCAGAGTTTGCTGAGAGATGATGAGCTTCAGTTAGGCTGAGCACTCACCCTGCATAAGCCACATTTGTTGGAGTGTCTACTTCATCTGGTGCATTTTTTCCACTGCCAAGACGAATCCTGACTGCAGCAAAGCAGCTCACGCACCTTGTTCATAAAAGGAACTCCTTGGCTGCCATGTGGTGGGCCCATACCTCAGTTTCAGCCTTGGGGCCCCACTTGCACATTTCCTTCTTCTTTTAGATGACTGTCTACTTGTCCTCCAAGACGGTGACAAAAATAGTATTTGTCTCATCCCTGAGTTTACTCTCTTTACTTCACTCCAAAATCAATCCATCGTCTTTTGTGCCAGGCACAACTTCTGCTCAGGGGATTATCCAAGAACCAATTTTCTAATAATATTATGCCTCCATCAGAAAGGATAAATACCCAACTTCTGTTTCAACATGGACGGGACTGGAAGAGATTATGCTGAGTGAAATAAGTCAAGAAGAGAGAGTCAATTATCATACGGTTTCACTTACATGTGGAGCATAAGGAAAAAGGAAGGAAAGGAAGGGTGAAAAGGAAAGGAAGGAAAGGAAGGAAAGGAAGGGTGAATGGGGGGAAATCGGAGAGGGAGATGAACCATGAGAGACTGTGGACTCTGAGCAACAAACTGAAGTTTTGGGAGGGGAGGAGGGTGGGGGGTTGGGCGAGCCTGGTGGGGAGTATTGAGGAGGGCACGTATTGCATGGAGCATTGGGTGTGGTACATGAACAATGAATCTTGGAACACTGAAAAAATAAAATAAAAGTAATTGGAGAAAAGAAAAAAGAACCAATTTTCTCACCAATAGTATCCTGTGTCAAAGAAAAATGACACCAGACAAGTTAAACAAAGGACATTTTTTTCAAGACTATTAGATGGTGGGGGAGATTGAACACTGCCTCACTGAAACCAAAGGGGGTGTCTCTTAAGTACTGGGGTGAGCGGGTGGGAAGGTACTGGAAGATGTCAGGAGAGGTTGGTCTATGTGATCAAACCACCAATATTTGCTAACTGTGCCCATCAGAGTTAGGCTCTCATCCTCCCATAGAAAACTGAGAGAGGATCTCTACCTCCTTCAGTGATTCCATTTCAAAGGGGTCACTCCCAGTAAAGAAAGACTTTACTCTGTAGTAAAACAGGCAGGAAGCAGAGAAGACTTACATCTCAAGAATCAGGAATGCATTTACAATGAAAGTCTTCAAAAGCAAATGCTCTTAGACAAGGAGAGTAAGGAGCCTTGAGTCAGGAAGAAGGCTTTGTAAAGTTCAGCTGAACTGAGGGGAACATTGAGGCAATCTTAACACCCTCTCATCTCACGATGGTAAATGCCCACATGAACAGCTTTCAAGGCACACTTGGCAGCCTTGCACCTTCCCTAGACCCAGCACAAGGGTCTAGACCACTATTGGATAGAACCGAAAATTCAAATATACATGGTAAGACCAAATGGCCATAAAAACTCTGTACTTTTCCTTTGGTGGAACATTGCCACTCCTCGTGATATACTATTTTGTCATCCTTTCTGCTCACCCAGAAGGGCCCTAATTCCCATAGCTTCCCTCCTGCTTCCCTTGAAAGACTTCCGATTCTCACATGCAGGCACAGCCCCCAGCTCGAACCCCAAGTTGTAATTACTTATCATCAAACAAAGAGAATATAGGTAAAAATACTCAGTAAAGGGAATTTTTTAAAAGGTCATGGGACTTCTTGGTCATGAGGTACAGGGGAGAAGAAATGCCAAGTAGAATTCCCAGATTTCCATTTGGAGGACCAAGTACTTCCACATCTGGTATCCCGCCGGAAGATAAACACCACAGGAATGGAAGTAAGTTTTAGGTGGAGAACTTAAAGGTTCAATTTTCAACAAGGTAAACTTAAATTTTCATATAGTACACTTTTACTCTTTCATATAGTACACAGAGTAAAAGTGTACTATATGAAAATTTATGGCCATTTGGTCTTACCATGTTTACATTACAACTATTTACCGTTATATCCTACTCCAGTCTAACTGCAGTTGGTAAAATCTTGGTGAGGTCCTGCTTCCTCCTTTGTGCTCTTAAGGACATTGCTCACCATTGCTGTTCTCAATGACGTGACAACCCACTCTCGTCTGCTTGTCTCTCATGGGCATGGCCTACTTGCCCACCATATGTGCATCTCTTAAGAAGGGATCTCCATCTCCCATCTTCTATGGAAGTTTAAACAGCGACCAGCAAAAGAAAAAAACAGTGCACTATGAGTACAATAGAAACTTGGATTTCTGATGGCATTAATTTCCCTTTAATAGTTTCCAGGCCCCTTGCCAACAAATCAAAAGAGGTTTAATTTTCTTTTATAAAGTTTTCATTTAACATTGTACAATCTACTTCTGATGTTTCTGATTACCCAGCTAATATATTATTTAGATCCCTTCTTATACTAGTCAAACTCATTGGAGGTTTTTCTTTATTTTATTATCAATTGCACGTGTATCAGCTGGAAAAAATTATATTGTTCAATTTTATCCAATAATGTTGCTCATTAGCCACTTTAAAAGGAAAGCTGCTTAACAAAGGATTGGAACTCTTTAGTAAATTGGTTTTTAATTCATTTCCCCAACAAATATATATGTCAAACACTAAGGTGGCAATCATGAGTAAGGCCCAGCTTCTACCCTTAATGAAATTGTAATTAAGAGGTAATCAAGGTTCTATTATAGTTTATTAATCCACCCACTTTTCTATCAAGTTGAGAATGACAGTATTTAAATTTATATGGTGTCTAGTCTTAGGAAAGAAGTAAGGTTCAGACATGATTAAGTAGTACAACCCTTGGCAACTAGTAATACCTGAGTCCCTCCTCTGGTAAATTCTTACTATTTCTAATGCTTCACGCCCCGCCCCCAATATCCTGGCTTTGTGCCATGCAACTTTGCAATTCTTCTGATTAGAGGCCACCTCACAGATGCTGAGTTTGCATGGGATTTGGTCAAAAGTTCCAAGACTAGGCATGAAGAAACATCTAATGTCTCTGCTCAGCTCTCTTGCACTTCTACTCTCATCCTAAGAACACATGCCAGGGCAGCTGCTGGAAGGAGAGCAGACAGGTGGAGTAGATCTGGCCTGAATCTGAAGCCAGGCACCAACCTGACCAGCAAATACACGATTAACAATAAATAGTTTTTGTTTTAGGCTGTTGAGTTTGGTCTACTGTGTTCTAGAACATTGTGGTGGCAACACTTTATTGATTACCTACCTCCTTTCAGAGTTCTGGAGGGAGTTATGGATGCAAGAAATGGTAACAAGATGGAAATCAAAGGATTGTGGTAACGTAGAGGAGTGAATGCCCAAGACCTTCATGAAGACTTCTGGAGGCTGGGTTGGCATCTGGGGCTTAAAGTCCAAGAAGAGTTGCAAGCTTCCTCTGAATCTAATTCTTATAGCCTCACCAATTCAGCTTGGTCTGGATTAAAGAAGAACTAAAGGTAGACAGTCAGAGGGGCAGGGAGAGGGTCAGCTCTGGACAGCATGCCGCCTCATCCGTGAAAGCTGTGTGGGCGGGAGCTGATCCGATCCCTGGAAAGCGGGCTAGGATCGCACCAGCGAGCATCTGCTCCCTCGCCCTTCCCCGTGCCTCTTCCTCTCTCCTGATGACAGTCGTCTTGCTGACAAATACATAGATCCAGAGTCGAAGGGTTTTCTGCCCACCATGACATGCATGTTACCTTCTTGAGGCTACCCAGCCTGCTTCTTTCTTATCTGGGTTTAAAGGCAAAGAACACATAAATATCTGTCAACCATCACTTTCCAAGTTCCCATCGGGCACAGATACAACATCCTTTGCCTCCGGTGTCAGGTCACCCGCTTCTTGAATCAGTTTTTTTTTTTTTTTTTTTTTTGACACAGAGAGAGAGATCACGAGTAGGCAGAGAGGCAGGCAGAGAGAGAGGGGGAAGCAGGCTCTCTGCTGAGCAGAGAGCCCAATGTGGGGCTCGATCCCAGGACCCTGAGATCATGACCTGAGCCGAAGGCAGAGGCTTTAACCCACTGAACCACCTAGGCGCCCCTTGAATCAGTTTTAACAAGGAAAATAATCTAACTCGGACACAGGCTCTATTTGGAGACTTACTGCCATAACACAGGTACGTGGTTCACTCAGCATGGATCCCAACCATCCATGCATCCTACACAAAGGGGGCTGCTCCCACTCCGGCCAAAGCTTCCCACTGTGTGTCTTGTCGGCACTCCCCGCTGGGTACTCAGTAAATATGTGTTGAGTGTGAAACGAAAAGATATCCCATTTTAACCCTCACCAAGGTGGTAAATTCAAAGACAGAAACTGAGGCCCCAGGAGAAGCATCTTTGGCTGAGTTGAGAGTTAGCTCTCAGGGCTCTGCGCAGGGTGAACCCAGGGCACTCGGGCAGGAGCAGGAGGGAGCCGTGCGTGTGGGCCAACTTCATGCCCTCTCCCACGCCTGCTGCCTGGCGCGCCAGTCTGTGTAATCCTGGAGTTCAGGGCGGGAAAGCCCACTGTCCTGCAGAAGAGCGTATTTTTAATATCACATTTATTAACATCAAGATATATTTTGATCTCCACGGTCTTCTTTATTCATTTTAATTAGAATTTCAGCAGAACAGAAGAGTGCTAGTCACCAGCCCCATCAAGCCCCCCAGGAAAGCACACCTTCGTCAGAGTATCATTGTAAATACTCACCAGACACCTCTCTGCTGTATCCTGATACACAGAAGTGAATACAGGTGAGCTGCTACTTTTAGTATATTGTTATGATTTCCGTTGTTTTATCCAGTTATTCCTGTTCTTGTCGTCCATGTGGATAAATCAGGAAAACAGAAGCATAAGTCATCCACCTAAACTTTAACTCCAAGGAGGAGAAGGATCTGTTCAGGGAAGTGTTCTCTGGGATGTGAGACTTGTTCATTCTTGACACATTTTCACGGCAAGAGACCAGCATGTAGATTCAGAAAGATTAATATTTTGACCCCAGTTCTGACACTCACCAGCTCTAAGAACGGAGCCAAATTACCCAGAAGTGCTGACAGCTGACCTGACCAGGAAGCTGCTGCCAGACACCAATCTGAGGGTTTTATATGTATGAACAATTAATGTTCACTAATCCCTTTTCAGATAAACACTATTTTTATTTCCATTTTTAGGTAATGAAAGCACAACCGAGAAGTCACAGTTGCTCCCTCTTCTGTCAGGGGGCCTCGGCTCCAGAGACTAGAACGGTAATTTCTAAGGAACATAGCTTCTCAGTTTCAAATTTCTTCCCACGCAGTGGGGACAAACCCACTCTACAGCGTTATTTGTGAGAACTAAATGCAAAAACAAACAAACAAAAACAACCCTGTAAAGGCCTTGGCACAGTGGTTGCCGCATTCTAATTACATTTAACAAATGGCTTGTATCATTAAGTTTCTTGGTTGCAAACAAGAGAAAGCAACTCTGGCTGAGTAGAAAAGCTATTTAGAAGAGAGATTTCTGGTAGCTGACAGAATCATGGGCAAGCTGATGAGGAGGATACTCAAACAAAGGGGAACCAGAGGAGTTTGGCATCATGAAGGAATTTAGTAGAAAGATTTCTGGTAGCTGACAGAATTTTGGGAAGACTGAAAATCAGCCTACTTAAAACCAGCAAGAAGGAGAGGAATTTGGGATCATGAAGGACAGCCCAGGAGATCACACCCCAGAAACGTTCATTTAGGAAGCTGAGGGAGAAACCGTCATCACTGCTTCTCCAAAACACAGCCACGGCCAGACACCGTGTAGACATCACCACTCATTGCTGTGTGGAGTTCAGAATTGCCTCTTTGTCCTGTGTAGGATGCGCGTGGCAGTCAAGTTCGGACCCTCATGCTCTCGCTTGCTCTCATGCTCTCTCATGCTCTCGCTTTGAGGAGAGGAGGGGCAATTTTCTCTTGTTTGTCTTCCGTAGTGAAGGTCACAGAGTTTTTCTCCCCCAAGACTTAAATGATGAGGGATTCCACCAAAAAAATTCAAATACATTTGCCAACCCACCAAAAAATAAAAGCAAATGCCCACTACACAATTATATTGATATTCACAGCCAAAATAATCTGCTACATTGTTGGGCTCTCAAGGAAGACGTTCTCAATGCCATGCTCCGTAAACTACCGCTACAGTTCCTCACGGTCACCCTGCACTTAGCCTCAGACACTTGAGTTTTGAGATCTCGGTGTCTGGAGACCATCTGTTTAACTCTGTTTCCACCGTCAAACTGTAAATCCCTTGGAGCAAGGATTATGTCTTATCTTTTTTTTCTGTTTGTAGTAAATACCCAATGCCTGGTTCATAGTCAATATTGGATATTTATCAAGTTAGGATTATGTCTTATCTTTTTTTTCTGTTTGTAGTAAATACCCAATGCCTGGTTCATAGTCAATATTGGATATTTATCAAGTTAAGCTGAATGTCAGGAATAAGGAAGGATGGTTTTAGTTTATTTTTTTTCAGTTTTGACAAAAATATCATAATCCACTAAAAAGATGGCATGAGGCGTAGCTGTATGATATCGCCAATATTGGACTATTTTGACCTACATAAATGCAATTTTATATGTTTCACCTATATATTTAATATTCAGAGTATAGGTCACCCTGAGAAGCTGATGCCAAAGCTTCGTTGCGATTATAAGAAGGACTGCCAAGAGATATCTGTTTAGTTCCCCTCTCTGGGATGAGGCAATAAATCCACCACTAGGTTTGCATAAACAGGAACGTTTGCGTTTAATATGGATGGAGATTTTGCAGTCTTAGGGAGTCTCTAGCAATTTTTGTTCTATGTGCAGTGTGTGCAACCCTCTGATATTTCTGTTCTCTAATCACATGGGGTGAGTGATATTCTATCGGCATTTCGGGAGAGTAGTGCAAAGAGAGTCAGGTGTGGGAAGCTCGTCCTGTGTGCTGGATGACGTGAAACCACCCCGTCCATCAGGCCATGTGAGGCCAGAAGATGAAACAGAATCAGAGCAATCGAGTCTCACTCAACTTGGGGCTGTTCCATTAGACCCCAGAGCCCAGTGTTGTACCATTCCAGTAGCCATTCCAGGGGGGGAAGTTATCAAGCACCTGGCATCTCCTGGTAGGCATGGTTCTAGTATCCCCTAGTGGAGGGACGTGGAAAGCTCCCAAGTGCTGAGAAGCTTTGGAATTGTGCTGAACCCCCTTCAGCACAGCCCCTAGGTAGTGGTCTGTTCATATCAGTTGAAGCAGCAACAGGGTTTACCAAATGTAGGTCACCACCAGCCATAATATGCTTCCTCATTATCTAAAGCTTCCAACGGTCACTTGGCCACCCTGCCTTAGCCTCCCCCTAGATTCTATCACCTATTCTGCCTGGGTCACCTCCCTAGCCCCCTGCATGCACTTTATGACCAGTGTAATCTTACAAAGTGCAAAGTCGGAGAGCGGGGAAGAGCCCTTATTGGTCCTGTTTCTTTGAACAACCTTAACTGAGAGAATACATATCTATTTCTATGTAGAGAATCATCTATCTATCCATTATCTATCCATCCATCTCTCTCTATATCTCTCTGTCTCTACATATCTCTACATATCTCTATGCACTTACAGATACATAGATGTGTATGTAACTAGTAAATGGGTAAATATATCTATGTAGATATCACTATCAATATAGATAGGGATATATATCTTTGTATCTGTATCTCCATATCTGCATCCATTTAGGGGAAAAAGTCATTTTAGCAATTAATGTCTCTTTTCCAAAAAATAACTCATTCAATAAAAAGAGCATATTGTATGCGATGTTTTGAAATATTTCCATCAGGGTGTGATTTTGTTGCCAAAAATAATGAAAATTGTGTCATCTGTAAAAAGCCTAATATTTTCACGCTTTAACCCATTTAAAATATACATTCTATAAAATGAAACTGCATGTATTAAAAGTATTCTGTGTCCTTCCACTTCCCCTTTGGACCCAGCCTGGTTTCTCTAGCACCTGCTGGCCAATCACTCTCTCCTGAGCAGTGCGGTCCGCCTTTTATGACCACATAAACTGCCCACATGCAGCCCTGCCTCTCTCCCAAGATTCTCTTTTGCCCAATTACCAGCCATGCCTCCCTAGTTTATGCTCTTGCACCATGCAACCCTTTGTGACCCCCTACCTCCACTGGCTATGTTGGTTCACACTCAAAATGATCCCTCTTTATCTGACTTCATCTTAGATTCAACCTAGTGGTAAAATGCTATCTTTTTTGCACTGTTCAAACTTTTCTGCTTCCCTCAATCAGAATGAGCGGCTCCTTTTCTGAGTCCACAGAGCACTGTCTTTGTATTGCAAAAGCTATGATCATATCACAATTATTAGTTTCTATTTCTCCCTACCAGTTTTACATGGTAATACCTTTAAAGACGGGGACCTTAGTTTTTTCGTATGTCAATCAGTCTCCTAAAAACGGGCTTTATAGAAGGTTGATACTTGCCTCTGCTACTTAAAATGATGGAAAAATTATGCTCTCTGGTTCTTTACTTCTACCCCATTCTCCTCTTAGGCTTCTGCATTTTCAGAGTGCTCTGTGAGTACCTTCATTCTTAGCTTCCTTTTAAGCGTTTCTTCATGGACCATACCTATGGTCTGTCTGTATTTTTGAGTGTGTCCACTTAGACTCATCCTTTCCTGGAGGCATGACTCCCCCTCTATCAGCCCTCAACAAAGCCCTGAAAATAATCTGTTAAAATGTAACACGTGTCCCACAATAGGAGCGGGCAGAGTATTCTTACCGAGATCACTGATCTTCTCACTTGAGCTTTCCTCCCTCTAGGGATGGTAGGGAGCATTCCAGACCCCCTGCTGCCTCACACCTCTCTGATCCATTAAGGCGCAACATTGACCTTAATGTGCGGCCCAATTTTCCACATTTGCCGTCATTTCTCCGACAGACCTCCATAATGGTGTATGTTTGTGTTCCTACGTGCTGTTTCCATTAAGCGGGGGCAGCGATGTCAAAAAATCATGCTACATTATTCAATTTTTATTGACTAGCCGGCGTCTGTTCCGTGGCAAGGATTATTACAACTGGCAGCATTATCATAATAATCGAATAAGTGAGGCCTCTGTTTCAACTGGGCCACTTGACATTTTGCACGTTGTCTGTCTCTTTAATGTCACTTTAGAGAAGAGGACTCACTCTGTTTTGGTACCAAAACTGCTGGTTGAAAAGAGACCTGGATCTTTCAGGGAGTGGTGGAAGTAGCTCAGGATTAAATTAAGAAGAGTGAGGTTTCTGGTATCCGCAGGGATAAGTTCATTCTTCATGATGTGTAACAAGTATCTGACTTTCTCTGCGCCTCCATGTTCTCATTTTTAAAAAATAGGCTCCCATTCAGCACCACAGTTCTCACTTTACCAGGAGCTCCCGGGAAGGTAAGTTTTGTTGACCTTTTGCTCTTATCCACGCCTGCATGGAGCTCATTGTACTCCTCCTCCTAGAGTTCTTGATACAATTTAGTGTAACTATCCTGGGGAAGTCTAGAATCCTCAGCGTTCAGAGGCACATAGTAACAAAGTTAAGCCTTGAGCCAGGAAGTTTATTTGGCAGAAAGAATGTGAGCCTTGGGGTTCTGCCTGCCATTTCCCACCAGATTCCACATCTAGAAAACAGGGACAACCATGCCTCTACTCCATGTAAAGATAAGGCTTCAAATGCTCAGGTTTTTATGACAGACAGCCTCAGTTCAAAGCTCCCCTCCACCAATTACTAGGTAAGTCTCCTTAGGCAACTGACTTTACCTCTTTGCACTGCAGCTTCCATGTTTCTAAAACAAAGTATCAACCATTGTGCCCACAGCAGAAGACTTCTGGAATGAATCCGTGGTGACTTAAATAATACTTAATGGCATGAGCAAAGTGCTAAGTTTGTGAAAGAATAATATGAATAAGGATGCCTGGGTGACACAGTTGGTTAATCATCCAACTCTTGATTTTGGCTCAGGTCATGCTCTCCGGGTCCTGGGATCGAGCCCCACAGGGGGCTCCGTGGGGAGTCCCCTTGTCTCCCCTCCCTCTGCGCCTCCCTCTGCTCGCTCTCTTTCTCTCTCTCAAATACATAAATATTTTAAAATAATACCAATATGAATAAACAATATTAATATAGTCCTAGTGATGTTTAATTTATATGTTTATGTATTGCGTACTTTTTAATGTTCACTGAGTTAGTAAAATGTGAGGTTATGAATTAAACCAGATCCTGCTCCTGAGAAGCTTACATATAGTGGGAGAAGTAGTGCATCAAGAATTATACGGCTTCTTGGGTAATCGGTCATGAATAATGACCCAGACTTACTGGAGGTATCTTCTCATGGGAAGAACAAAGATTTGGTGGTAGATGAGCTGATAAAGGCAAACTCTGGCCAAACTGTGAGGACTCGAGCTTTTGGTTCTGTGGCAGGGAGGAGCCATTTTTGTTTCATTTGTGAAAATCACAAAAAAATGAATTTTTGTTTATTTTTATATTGTTTTAAATGTTCATAACTCCGTCTTTCCATAAATATTTATTTAACACCCACAAAATACCAAGCATCGTGCTAGATGCGCGATAGTCACAAATCACTTAGAGTAATTTAGCTGATATTCAGTGTAGCAGAGAGAGCATGAACAAGTAAATAAATAAATGGATACAGATTGTGATAAGAACCACTGAAAAACCAGGAAGGGATACTAAAACGGGTGCTCAGGATTGACTTTACCTAGAACATTCAGGTTCAGCTCTGCTCTGAAAGATAAGAAGATGCCAGAAGAATCTGGAGGATGGGAGTGGGGCTATCTGGGGACCTTCATGGGAAAGTTACACAGATGAGAGTCAGGGGGGTGTAGGTGTGTCTAATGAATTTCTGCGGACAGAATATTACTTCTGTTGCTTCTGAACCATCACACCTTTGGCATTTCATCTTTCAGAACTTTTTGTGTGCTTATCTGTCAAATGAAGCTGCTGTTGTTAACTCACGGACGGGTTGAGAAATACAAATTGCTCATTTAGGACCTGTGTCTTAGTGCATTTGGGCTTCCATAATGGTATGCCGTAGACTGGGTGGCTGAAGCAACAGAAATTTATTTCTCCCAGTTCTGGAGGCTGGGAAGTCCAAGATAAACACGCCAGCTGATTCAGTTCCTGGCAAAGGCTTGCTTCTTGATTTGCAGACAGCTGCCTTCTTGCTGTTTCCTCACATGGCAGAGAAAGAGAGCTCTGGTCCCTCACCTTCCTACAAGGGCAGACATCCCATTATGGGCACCCCAACCTCATGACTGCACTGAAACTAATTACCTCCTAATGCAATCATACTGGGGATTAGATCTTCAACATAAGAATTTTGGGGGATGTACACATTCGGTCCACTGCAGCTTGGCACCAATGAGTTCACATGAAATATCAGATAGTTCACGTCAGTCCTCTAGCCTGAAATCATTAATAGTTCCCTCTTTGACTCAGAACCAATGCCAGAGTCCCCCAGATGTCCTACAGGGCCCTCCATCTGGTCTTGGTGGCCTTCTAGAGGATTCTCTAACACGCTGTGCTTTGCCTTTGATCTTCCTCTACCAGAATCACCCTTCCCTGCTCCCTGGGAGCCTGAGTTCCTTCTCAGTCCTCTCCAAGTCTTTGCTCAAACTCCACCTTCCAATCAGGCTCCCATGACCACTCTACTTATAACTGTAGGCTGCTGCAATCCCCACCCTTTGATGTCTCTTACCCTGATCCACAGATGCATTCCAACATGGTGTCCAAACCACACAATTATCGTGCTCATTCATGGTGAATTGTCTGCTTCCTCTGCTAGCATTTAAGGTCGGAAAGGAAAGGATCATGTCTGTTGGGCTCGCCGATTTATCCTGAACGCTTAGAACAGTGCCGGGCACAATAAGTAGTCAGGATTTGTTAATTGACTAGATGCACAAATGAGTGAATAGATGTCAATGTGTTGTTAAAGTTGCTGTTGTCGAAAGATGATTGTTTTAGATTCTCGGTGTGGCAATGTGAGAGACACTGGCAAGAATGCAGTTATCACCTAGGGGCCTGGACTAGACATTCCAAAGAAGTAATTTAATGTTAATTTAGAAAGTAAGGATTTTCTTTCAGTTGCCTTTTCTTGAGCTCCTTTCACCCACAGCAACTATCTAAATTCCAAATATAAACTATATATTAAAAATAATCAATTCCATGTAACGTATTGAACTGGGCTTATGGGAAGATGAAGTGTAGTTGTCTAATTAGAGAATTAATGTGGGAGGTAAATATTGCAGGAAAGACCTCCTTTCGGCCTGGACTGACTATGGTATTTCATTATGCTTTAATTACTCCAGGTGATTTGTGGTTGGAGATGGATTCCATGCATCATGGAAACTCTACCTGCTGTGATTTTCCATTATGCAGAGTTTTTGTGCAGGAGAGAGATGAGTTAAGGAAGGAGGATACTTTCTTACTGGGATAGGGATGGTGCCCCAACCCCAGGGAGGGCGATATGCATTGTGGACAAAATGAATCTCTTAACGTGGTGGTCACATTGTCACCCAATAAAAATCAAAGGAATTGGCCTGGTCAGAATTGGAAGAAAGTCAAATGCAGGAGAAAGTGCCTTTGAGATGAAGAAAAGGCATAGTGAAGCATTGCATTTAGGTAAAGCCCAGGTCTTCTAAAGAGAGGACAGGCTTCAAATATTGACTAGGTTATATATTGCATGTATGAACAGGGGCATATGACTTAATCTCTCTGAGACTCACTTACCCCATCTACAGAGGGATCTATTTCAGAGAGGGTTGTGATCTTAAGTGACAAAGTGTGTGCACTGCACTCGGCATATTTCAGAACAAGTATTAGAGTTTACCTTCCTTCTTTATCAGCAAAGTGAGAAAACTGGACAATCTCTCTGTTTTTCAAGTATTTATCATGCTTCTGTGCTTCATAAAATGTGCTCATTTCCAGAGTACCTGCGTGGCTCAGTGGGTTAAGTGTCCGACTTTTGGTTTTGCCTCAGGTCATGATCTTAGGTTCATGAGCCCCGCGTTAAGCTTTGCACTGGGCACGGAGCCTGCTTAGATTTCTCTCTCTCCCTCTTCCTCTGCCCCACCCCACCAATCTCTTTCTCTGTCTCTCTCTCTTCCTCTCTCTCTCTCTCAAAAAAAAAAGGTGTTAATTTCCATCATCTCATAAAATCCTCATAATTCATGAGAAAGCTAGCATTGTGTCCACTTTCCAGACTATGAAAGTGAGTGGTATAGAGATTTATCCACAAAGGTATAGAGAGGTATAGAGATTTATCCACAAAGTTATCTAGCTGCATCTAGAACACTGGTAGAACCAGCTTTATACCACCTCATCTCTCCACCAATAAATAGTGATTATTTTCCTAAAGCAAATATATTCAGATCTCACCTTCTAGTTGATTACCAAGGAAATAACCAGATTCACAGGATTTTCCATTTAAAGAGTTAATACTGACTGATAGAAGGAACATAAGTATTTGAATAAGTAGGTATAATCAACACAAATATTCACACTCTTGTCTCAAAGGAAAAAGAGGTATTAGAGAAAAGCTAATCGCCATCCTTTTCTCCTGGCCACGGTCAAGGGCAATTTTAAAGATAAAAGTCTAAGAAACCAGTGATTGTCCTTTTACACATCCAGAGCCTTACTGAAATAGAATTGCTTAACTTGTGCTTCAAACTCAATATGCTATAAGAGCCTGGACTCTCTTGTCATTATGCCTGGCTTAACTGTCATCTAGTTCTGTGGCTGTGTGACTTTAAGAAGGCACTCAACTTCTCTGAGCCACATATTCTTAAGTCATAAACCAGAAATCCTGTAAGAAAGAAATTTGGAGATTTTCTAGATAGGCAGATAGAGGTATAGCTATATATATATATATATATATATATATATATATATATATATATATATGTAGGTATATATTCCTTATTATGGTGCCCACGTGTAATAAGCACTCAGTACAAATTAGCTATCATTAGTATTCATATTAGAAAGAAAAATGGTATCAATGCAAATTTCTCTTCTATGAATCAGTAACCTCCATTTTTCTAATAGCAAGCAACAATTATTAAAACAAACTTTAAGGGAAAATGGAATGGAATTTTAAGAGTGGTAGGATTCAAATAGGAAAACTGATAGCCTCAACAGAATTGAAGGACATTTTTTCGAAACCTGAATATGTCTTTGCTAGTTAGTAATTTACCTCTGTGGTGAAATTATCTAGGAACTTGGGTTGAGGAAACATTATATAGTATTATAAGGTACAAAGCTTAACTTTTACAATATGGAATTATTTCTTGCTTTATGGGCTATGGGGAAGGTACAGAACAAATGCAGAAATTTTGAAAAACAATTTGACAAAACAAATGCTATCCAATAAAATTAAATTCTCAGAGAATTATTTACAGTAGTAAGCAAAGTAAATTCCTCACAAGAATCTTAGAAACTATATTTTGTTGGTTTATTTTTTTTTTCATTTATTAAATTTAAAAACAGACTTACAAAATTCAAAAGTCACAATAGAATATTTTGGAGATACTAAAATTAAATGTAGAAAGTATTTTTTAATGGCATTGCAAAATGTTTGTATTTTAATATTAAATGGGAACAAAATCAGGTGACTGCATGGGTTATGCAAAATCTCAACTATATAAAACTATTCTTTGGGAAATGTGGGGTAGCAATTAGTTCTGAGATTTGAATGTGGATGAGAGTTTATTTTATTTTATATTTAATTTATTTTATTATTTTATATTTTACTTTTATTTTATTTACTTCAAAAAGGAAAACATATGCCATTTACAGTCAGAAAATAAAATACTATTTTAAAATAAGTCATCTCTAGAGGATAGAAAATAAAAGGACATACATTTTTCTCCCCATGGAGTTAAAAGCACCCTCAATTTTGCTGGTAAAGTGTTTTGTGAGCTAACTTTACCAACCCGGAACCATCGTGGCAGCAAAATCTCTCCCTGTCCCTGTTTGACTCTCACATGGAAAAAGAAATAAGCTGTTCACATCTGTCTTATCTTTTAATAATTGTATTTTAAATTATAGCTATCTGTCAAAAACTCTTAGACTTGTAGCTGTGGTTCTATAAGTTCCATGACCTGTCTTCTCTGAAAAGGGCTGATGTGATTAGAAACGTTTCATTATCAATCATTCAACTTAGGCACCCGCTTATCCTCGCTCATTCACACACTCTCTCTCTCTCATCAGTTATTCTAAATATTTTAGACAAAAGATCAGACCCATCCCACGTCCTCTCAGTTATGGTTGTGACTAAGGGAATTTTAAATCTTTCCTTAGAAAGAACTTTCCTGGGGAGACTTCTTGCCAGTGCCAATTAAGGGAAGGCTAGTTCTTACACTCTCCGTGGACTTAGCGTTAGATTGTAACAAGTGTGGTTAAAAGTAGCCCCTTTGGAACAAAGTGAATTTTCTGACGTTTGATGAGGTCTTTAGTTGGTTTTATTCCTCAGGTCCTGAGGACTAGTGCATTCTGAAGTGTCACTTACCTGTGAAAGTAGTCTGCAAGGGAGATGTTCCCTCCTCTCTTGACCCTGGGAGAGACTTCTGTAGAAAACGGAGAGAGATCAAGAGTTGAAGATTGTTCCTGTGTATTTGTCTTTCTTCTCTTAGGCATAAACATGGCATTTTGAGTATGCTCTTCATCTCTTCATCTAGCCTCTTTGCCTGATCTCAGACGAGTTCTTTGTCCCAGGAATTACCATGGGAGAGAATTGCAGGGCTGCTCTGTCTGCCTTTCTATCTGGAAATTTACAGTTAGACAATTCCTTACTCAGCTTTCCCCATCTCCTATACAAGCAATTTCATCTTCTTATGTAATAATTGACTGTATATGTGTCTTTCCTTTAAACTATCCTCTAAGAATATTTGTGATCCAGAAAAATATCTTATTTTTCTTTGAGTAGATGGTAACAATTTGTCTTACATTATTTAGATCCATGGAGACTAACTTTATTTGTTTTAAATCAAACTGAATCTGAGAACCCATGGACCAAGGCAATGACTAAAATCAATCTATTCTATTATGGGGTCCACCTGTCTTCCATGAGAACCAAGACCACACCTCCAAAATAGGAAGGGCTGTGGTCTTCAGTCAGGGGTGGGCGCCATCGTTGCCTTAGTGCCTTTCTCCACAGCGCACCAACACTAAGCTCTCATTTCTCAGAGTACTGGCACAGAGACACCCAGCAAAGCTCTCGGAGGCCTCAGGGCTTCATGCCAAGTCATGGCTGACATCCTGGAGCCATTCTGTAGCCAAAGAGCAGCAGGCAAGCAGGGCACCGATCTCCACAGATCTTGAATCTCTAACCTGCCATTCTCTTCCGTCATCCCTCCTCCTTCCCTCCTAGATGGGACTCCTCAGTGAGGTTCTCTCTTCCCTGCTTGATGAGCCCTCACTTCCCGAATACACCCTGATTAGACATGCACCTGTGTTTTTTGGCCCTACAATGTCTTTCAGCCTCAAAAAAACACAAAAGTGTTGAGAACCTACTGGATGAAACTTTTTCACAGGGATGACCTTGCATGGAACTTGCACTTTTTTACCTGAGTTGAGTAAAGAGATCTACATTTAATGGGTAAAGAAACTGAGAGCCAGAGAGTTGAGCTAACTTGACAAATATCGTGGAAGTCTTAGACCAGAACTGGTAATTGGTCCCGATCATCCTATTGATTTCTTATCCTTCCTGTATTACATAGGCTGGCCAGCGGTCCCAGTTTGCATACAGTTGGGGATTTCTTAGGACATGAGCTTTCAGGGATAAACCTAGAACAGTTCTAGTTAAATCAGGGTGAGTTGGTCACCCTATTACTACATACAGTATGGTTCCCATCTTGGAGGCCCCAAAAAGGGTTAAAGAGTTTATAAAATACTTGAAGTACTACAAAGCTTAACAAAATCATTTTGACTCACATTTCACTCATTAACTTTGTCTTTGAGTCACTATTTTTACTTTTCCTCCATTTTTTGTTGTTGTTGTTGGAGATATTTAATTTGATATGTTAGTTGGTTCCTACCAAAAGGGCCGCACTTCTTACCGAACAGTCTTTGGGGAAGGGCCTCCCTCCTTCTGATTCCATTGTCCATTTTAACACATATTTAAGAGGCATGTTGAAATTAGACATGGTTTTGAATTAGGGCACTATCGCTTCTAAATATCATTGGCTTGAGTGAATCATATAAGCTCCTGTATTTTATAACAATATTCCACATTCCATCCATCTCATTCCATTCTCAGGTTCAACTGGTGTTCTGAATAAAAGTAATTAAAAATTTGAAGTATGAATATACTTGCCATGTAGCAATGCT
This sequence comes from Potos flavus, assembly GCA_028534135.1. Classification (NCBI taxonomy): domain Eukaryota; kingdom Metazoa; phylum Chordata; class Mammalia; order Carnivora; family Procyonidae; genus Potos; species Potos flavus. The sequence goes on along the minus strand of CM052900.1, from coordinate 2,050,216 downwards.
TTTTCTGTTTACAAAGAAAGGATGATCTGATTTTTTGTGGGATTTTGCTAAGAGGAGTGAATATCTGTTGGGAAAGCACATTTCTCAATTAGGATTATTTTCATCAGTTGTTGATTTATTACAGGTGGCACAAGGGGAACATTGCTACTTTGGACTTCCTGGGAGATATCTGGATGTGATCATGTGGATCTTGATAGAAATACACTCTTGACTTAACTGATTCTTGCTTGGTCCAACACTTAATTGGTTCTTGTAGAATCATCAAAAATACGTCTGAGTGACTTTGCTGGCCATGGTCTCTTGTGCTAATGTATACTGTGGGCCTGCATGCCCCAGAGTGCAGTGATAAATCACCCACTTCAATCTGCACCATTGCCCAGTTGCTGCAGTGTCCAGACAGCTCTTTTTAAGAGAGGAAAGTGTCCCTGCTGATTATGTCAGGCACATGAATGCCAAGAATGAGTTCATGTGTAAGGCTACTGTGGGTACCCAATCTTCTCAGGAAATCCCTGGGAGACCATGTGTGAAAGGGATAAGTAGAGAAGAAAGATGATGAAATCTAGAAATCTCTTGGAAAATCTGGCTGTCTGGAGAGACAGTCTGAAGTGGAAAAGATGAAAAGAATAGGGAGAGACATAAATTTCTGAAGTTTAACCTGAAGAATGAAAAGTCAGCCATAAGGAAAATGTCTTATGTCAGAAGATTCTTGAATTTTCTTCACTAGTGCCTTACACATCTATTTACTGCTTACTAATTATCTCATTGCTTAGGGACAATGACATTTGTGAGACCATGCTGTATCAATAAACTGAATTTGACCTACTGGGAATCAGCTTTCTTCCCAGAGGGGCTGGGGCAAGACTTCCCAAGAATGGACACAGCCAGCTTGCTTCTTCTCCATGTTGCTACATACATGTAAGCTGAGCAGAGTATTAGACCAGAGTCCGTACTGCCTCTCAGCTTCTCTGTCCTTCCACTGGTGTGCCTGACCATTCCTGAGGTTCAGAAGTAGGGTTAGGAAGCATGGTTTACTTAGGTCTGCAAACTAACTTAAAGATGTGCTCCAATCCAGTTCATATCAGAGCTCCCTGTTTGGGGATTTATTTGGTTAAGATGTAAAAAAAAAGTTGTTGTTGTTGTTTTTTTTTCCCATTCTGCTATTGTTCTTTCATATTTAAAGATGGAGAATTTCAGAATGGATTGAAATGCATGACGTAAAAAATATGTTGTCTATAAGAAACTTATTTCAAATATAACAACATAAGAAGGCTGAAAGTAAGAAGATAGAAACAGATCTATTATGAAAATATTACATGAAGGAAAGCAGCATTGGCCATGTTAATACCAAATAAACTAGACATAGAATAAAGCAAATCACCAGAGACAGAGAGGAATATATTACAATGATACAACAGTCAAACTCCCAAAGGATATAGTAATCCTAAAGTAGATGCACCCAATCACATAGCTGTAAACTATGTGAGGCAAAAGCAAATAAAACTGAAAGGCTGAATAAACAAATTACAATTATACTTGGAGATTTCAACATCTGTTTCTGAACAATTGATAGAACTAGACAAAAAGTCAACAAGAATACAGAAAAACTCATAAACACCACCAATCAGCAAGATACACATTACATTTATAATACACACAACAGATGTGGACTTCCTCAAGTCCACAGGGAACATATATCCGGATAGACCATATCCTGGGACATAAAACAAATCCTAACAAATTTAAAAGAATTGGAATCATACAGAATGTATTCTCTGAACATACCAAAATCAAACTATAAATTTAATCACAGAAAGTTAAAAGGAAAATCCCAAACAGTTGGGAGACTAACGCACTTCTAAATACTTCAGAAAGTGAGGAGGAAGTCTCAAGGGAAATTTCGAAAATGCACTGAACTGAATGAAAATGAAAATACAAAACTTTGACAACTTAGATGAAATGAATTAATTTATTGAAAAACAGAAACTACCATAATTTACCTAATATCAAATAGAAACCTTGAATACCCTTATAGTTATTTAGGATATCATATTTATGATTTTAAAAGTCTTCAAAGAGGAACTTTCAGACTAGTTGATTTCCCTGGGGAATTTTACCAACATTTAGGAAAATAACACCGATTTGATACAATCTTTGACAGAAATAGATGAATTGGACTTTACTAACATTAAAAAAAATTGCCCTATCAAACATGCTGTAAAGAGCAGAGGAAAATGAGCTATAGAGTGGGAGAAAATATTTGCAAGGTACATATCTGAAGAAGACTAGTATCTAGAATATATAAAGAACTCTCAAATCTCAACAGTTAAAAAAGAAGATTAATGAAAAAAAATCCATTAATCCAAATAGACAAAGAGGTACAAACATGAACAGAAATTTCACCAAAATGGATATACCAGGAATACATAAGACATAAAATCATTTTCAATATCATTAGCCTTTAGGGAAATGCAAATTAAACCACAATCAGATATCATAACACAACTATCAGAAAAGCTAAAATTAAAATAGTGACCATATCAAATGCTGGGAAGAATGTGAAAAAAATTGGACCATCACACATGGCTGATAGGAGTGTAACAGAGGGCAACCTCTCCAGAACACATTTTGGCAGTTTTTCTAGAAACTAGGAATGTAAACACCATATAACCCATCAATTGCATTCATGGACACTCCCAGATAAATAAAAACTTATATTCGTGTTAAAACCTGTACATAAATGTTTTTAAACAACTTAATTTAGAATAGCTCCAAACTGGGAACAACCCAGATGTCCTTACCTAGTGAAACAAACTATATAGCATGTCCTTACCACCAAGTACTATTCAGCAATAAGAAGGAATAAAGTATTAATAAATGTAACAACCTACATAAATCTCCAGAGAATTATGCTGAGTGAAAAAAAAATCTTAAAAGGTGATTGTATAAAGTGATTGTATTTATAGAACATTATTCAAATGAAATAATTATAAAAATAGAAAACAAATTAATTGTTGCCAAATGTTAAGGGGAAGGTAGGATGGAAGACAAGTAGGTGTGGCTGAAACCGGGAAACATGAGGGATCACTGTGCTGACTGAAATGTTCTACAGAACATTTGATTGTATCAATGTCAATAAACTTGTTGTGACATTGTGCTGTAGTTTGACAAAAGATTACCATTGAATCTTGTAACACTGAAAAAATAAAATAAAAGTATTAGGGGAAAAATAAATAAATAAATAAATAATAAATTTAAAAAAAAAAAAAAAAGGTTACCTTTGTGTGAAACCAGGCAAAAAGGTATGTGGGATTTCCCTGCATTATTTCTTTTTTTTTTTTTTTTTAAAGATTTTATTTATTCATTTGAGAGAGAGAGAGAGAGATCACAAGTAGGCAGAGAGGCAGGCAGAGAGAGAGAGGGAAGCAGGCTCCCCGATGAGCAGAGAGCCCGATGCGGGGCTCGATCCCAGGACCCTGAGACCATGACCCGAGCCGAAGGCAGAGGCTTTAACCCACTGAGCCACCCAGGCGCCCCTCCCTGCATTATTTCTTACAGATGAATGTGAATTTGAAATTACCTCAAAAAAAAAAGTTTAATAAAAAAATGCATATCCTTTTGATTCTGATTGGGAGATATCTAAATGAAAGAATGAGAGAGAAGGAAGGGAGGCAGGAAAGAAGAATGGATGGAAGAAAGGAAAGAAGGAAGAGAAATGTACACTGCCTTAAAGACACAGTTCATATCAATGGTTTAAACAGATGTGTTTCAGATGAAAGCACATTGAAGGATTAGATTAAACCTGTATTTGGGTAGAGGTCTTCTAAAATAAGATGCTTTGAAATACACATAAATCATAAAGGTTACTTATTTCGCATACTATTTTAATATAATGGGATTATTGATGTGAATGTCTAAATTTTATATTGCACTTAACTCTCACAATGGATTTTCACAAATGTGTGGTTCAAATCACATATTCATTTATTCAATACAGATTTATCACTTACTATATAAGCAATTGTGATGAGCTACAGGAGAAAATAAATTAATACAGCTTTGATAGTTTTTATTTGTACAGGCAGATTTGTCCCACCACATTAGTAAACAGAAAATAAACAGAGCTAAGATTCAGAGCCAAGAAAGTGAAGACAGTCTTTTTGAAGCTTGAAAACCAAATGAAGGAAATAATAGAATTCCCTTTTTTTCCTGGTAGATGAGTGACTTTTGAAATAAGTTAACATTAGTAAGTGTTTTGATTATCCATTTCTATGCAACCCACTGCTTCAAAACTTACTGGTTTAAATGATAAATTGATTATCTCTCCTGTTTTCACTGGGTCAGGATCTTCAGACAAGGCATTATATCTGCCCCATAATATCTAGAATTTCGTCTGGGAAGACTCAAAAGCTGGGAGGTGAGTTATCTGAATGAGTCCTCTCTCACAAGCCTGGTGATTGATTTGGTTTATCCGCTCAGACATCAACTAGGGCTGTTGGCTGGAACTTCTGTCTTTAGGGTGGTCTCTTTCTGGGCTAGTTTGGGTTTCCTCATAACATGGAATTTAGGTTCTTAGCATGAAGCATTCCTAGAGGCCCAGGCTCCCAAAATGGAAGGGTATAACTTCTACCATATTCTGTTTGTAAATCAGTCATAGAGCCCAGATTCAAGGGGACAGGGACCATAACCCATCCATTCAAAGGGAATCATCAAAGAATTTTGAGACCCTGATTTAAAATTGCCACAATCATCCCACTGGCCACACACTGTTTACATTCCTCCCAAATGCAGTATAAACTCTCCCCCCACCAAGAATCTCCAAATCCCTTCTCATTGTAGTATCAGGCTTAAGTTCAAAGTAGGATTTCATCCTATAAATCAAGCTCCTCAGGTACTAATTATCAAAGAATGTTAGGGTCATATTTAAAACCACCACAGGGAGCTCCAGATGAGAGACTCCATGTTTCAGGAAGAGAAATGTAAGGTTGACATAATGTGGACACTATGTGTCTCATTATATCACCATGGAAGCCGTTTCCCTACATTTAATAGGTACAGAAAGCATGTAGCTAAATATGAGACAGTGTTAGTTGAAAACGGGATTCACAGGATATGCAAAATTTTTCAGGCTCTTTTCATGGAAGTAGTTTGGAATACATTGTACAGGGAGAGCTGTTTAATATTTAAAGGAGCTATTAAATCTGTATTTATGTCTGAAGAAAGGATTTTTTTTTTCATCTCCAAAATAAGAATGGAGTATATGAATGGTACACAACTCAAATTCTTTGTTGAACTAGCTACCCATCAACCATGGTTTGACTGATCCCCTCAGAGCAGCACTTTTGAAAATGTCTGTGTCACCAGAGGTTGCAGGAATCATATACCAGTGTTAACGTGGTTCGATGACGTCCTTCAGTGAAGGACCATGTGCGATTTTAACCTGTGGACAGCTGGTTCTATAGAACCTACCCTCCACATCACGAACACTTCCTGTGAGCCCCCGTTTCTCATGCCCGGAGATTTCCCTGATGCTGTAACAGAAAAGGAAAAGCATAATTTCATCATATCTGATGACATCGATAATAGAAATAACATGTGACCATAATATACAAGCATACTTTTATTATTGCTAAACTTTATAGTGGGCATCAATGTAGAAGGAGCCTAGGAACATGGAGTCCAGATTGTACAACACGTGGATGGTTTATTGTATGAAACAAATACGTGAATTTCTTAGTACAATTGTAGTCCAACAAGAGACTCTGATGGTTGTCTCTTTAAATGAGGGTCTAAAATCCTCTGGCAAAGGCCAGGAGCTGATTAAGCGAGGGCTACATCTGTAAGCAGCCATCACAATCCTCTCCTACATCTTATCACAGTAAGAAGTGGATAAGTAAAGATATTAACCTGAAAGGAGAGGAGTCGAAAATACTCAAAGTTCATCTAAGTGTAATATTGGTGTCAGAGAAAAAGACCAAAAAAAAAAAATAAAAAATGAGAAAGGTATGTGGCTCCTACATTGCACACCTGTCAAACCCAAAGAAATGTATCCCAGGTTTCTAAAGAGTGATGGTTTCTCATATTGAATCCAGTGACTCCCAGTGGGTCCTGCATATCTGTTTGGAACAGCGCCAGCTTATATGTCTGTTGTCCTGTTGAGGTCCTTCATGTCTCTTTTCTTTCTTAGAAGTCCAGCGCAGATAATTTATGAACCGAATATTTGTGTCCTACCCGCCCCCCCGCCAAAATTCATATGTTGGAATCTGAACCCCCCCCCCAAGTGATGGCATTAGGAGGTGGGTTCTTTGGGAGGTAATTACAGTGAAGACCTCAAAAATGGAATTAGTATCCTATCTGCTCACCATATGAGGACACAATGAAAAGGCGCCATCTGCAAACCAGGAAGTGGACCTTCCCAAAACCCGACCACGCCGGCATCATGACCTCTGACTTCCGGCCTCCAGAACTGTAAGAAATATATTTTTATGGAGTTTTGTTACAGCAGCCCAAACTGAGTAAGAGAGATGAGTTATCCCATTGAGTAGGATTCCTGAAATCATATTTTAAAACTTGTTCTCAGAGGGAGGTATAAGGGCCAAATCAGAGGCCATATCCAATTCTTCCCTGTTTTTTTTTTTTTTTCAAATATCCTTACTCTTTTGATGTGAACTACTGTGTTATTTACTAGGTTTAACGCAAAGGCTTAGCGTCCACTTGGTCACAGCACCTTGAGGCCAGGGGTTGTGTTTTACTCACTTCTGCATACACGGCACTTGTTATTGTGTTTGTCTGAGTCGAAAATCAATAAATGGTTGTTCAGTGAATGGATGTGGCTCTTCATTCTTTTGGAGGGTACAATTAAGTCTCAGGAAATAAACGGCTGTGTTATGTGTAGTCATCTGCTCAGGCACTAAATGTGCTTCTTTGGATCAGAACACTCACAGCCGACAGTAACAAGTTCTCTTTAAGGAAGGGACATATCGTCTCTCCAAGAAGCTTGAATACAGCTTTTTTTCACTTCACGGCAGGGGCAACCCTTGCCTGACATCTTCTTTTTAATGATTTATTAACGCAGTCGCATCTGACAGTTTTTAATTTTGCTCGCTCTGAATGCTACTTTTGACACTGTTGATTATAGCATCCTCCTGGCTCACTCTGACTATCATGTCAGCTTAGCTGTTTTGACTTTGAGCGGGTTTCACTCATGTTTGCTCAACAGCAATCACCGTCCCCAGTGAGAGGCCTTATTCCTTCCCCTGCACTGACAGAAGATTGGGCTCTCCCTGGAGAGGGCTGGCATCATGCATCTCTCCACTCAGCCTCTCCAGACAAGGCTGCAGTCCTCTAAAGAAGAAGACAGCAATCTTTGGCAGAGTGGAAAGAAAGAAAGCTTTGACACCAGGCTGGAGGCATTCGTGTTCCGCTTCCATGTGACAAGTGACCTTGGGGTCCTCCTCTCTAAGTGGAGATAACTCTGCCTACCTCACGCTACATTTGTGAAAATTCTCCGAGTACCTAGTACATCATGCTAGGCCTACTGGAGGCCATCGTCCTGGAAGGATTTACTAAGAAGCCCTTGTACAAAGGGTCATCCACGGACTCAGCATCACAGTGGCCTTGCCCATGAAGCCAGGGTAGAAATCAAAAGTGTCTCTTGACTTTGGAATCCTGACATGTTTTATTCCTGTTCTTCTTCAATCTGGTAACATTTTTTTTTAAATTGTATTCAAGTATGTCTGCCTCCTACACCAGATTATAAATTCTTATTGAGTCTGAAAGTTCTTGATTCTTTAATTTTGGATTTCCTTATACCTTTGGAACTACATAATAATGATGCAAACTAGGGCTTTAGTGAAGAAAAAGGGTGATATTATTAGTGACTCCAGGGTGATAAATCACAATCTGGCACCATCTTCACCAAACCAATACGGCCGCCCTCCATAGAAACCCGGGCACAAACATATCCACACAGAAAACAGTCCATACATTACTAACAAGTTAAAACTATATGAAGAATTTGAGAGGCAAGGCAGAGGGTTGTGGAGGGTAGGGGGGAGAAAATGAAACAAGATGGGATGGGGAGGGAGCAAACCATAAGAGACTCTCAATCTCATGAAACAAACTGAGGGTTGCTGGGGGGTAGGGGTTGGGATAGGGTGGCTGGGGGATGGACATTGGGGGAGGGAATGTGCTATGGTGAGTGCTGTGAAATGCGTAAGCCTGATGATTCACAGACCTGTACCCCTGGGGCAAATAATACATTATATGTTAATAAAATTTAAAAAAAAAAGGCAAAAAAAAAACCCACAAAAAACTTAAAATTTACACACCAGTGCCTCACAAATCAAAAGTAACATTTCCAAATTCTGACTTGTGTGCCACTGACCTTTTTCGCATCTCTTATTCATATATACACAACTGACATACAGATGCCGTCTTCTAAAATAAACATATGGCTGCATCTTTGGTTTTCTTTCCCTCTGTTAATAATCATGACCCTAGGGCTGCCAGGTTTGTTTGACCCTCTATCCTAAATACTCTGAAAATCTGTTTCCTTTGTACCTTCCTCACTGGTGCCTGTCACCTCAGCCAAGTTCCAATTATGAATGTCATAAAGAAACTTTCAAAGTGATATTCTCGGGGCACCTGGGTGGCTCAGTGGGTTAAAGCCTCTGCCTTCAGCTCAGGTCATGATCTCAGGGTCCTGGGATCGAGCCCCGCATCGGGCTCTCTGCTCAGCGGGGAGCCTGCTTCCCCTCTCTCTCTGCCTGCCTCTCTGTCTACTTGTGATCTCTCTCTCTGTCAAATAAATAAATAAAATCTTTAAAAAAAAAAAAAAAAAGTGATATTCTCACTTCTACTCCGCCTGCTCATCCAAAAGAAAAAGAAAAAAGTACTAATCTTATTTGATTAATTATAACAAATTAATTAAATTAATAGTTTAATCTAAGGTAATTACATTAGCTCAAATATGATCATTTGACTTTCACAGTCTAAAAACCTCTGATGTTCCCCCATTGACTTTATCATGAAAAATATATATATATATATGTATATATATATATTAATGTGTTATTCTACAGAAAACTTTCACTATTTGGAATCCTCAGAAAACAGTTTTCCAAGTGGTTTGTCCCCAAAGCACTACAGTTGCTGATCTGACCTCCATACACAGCTGAATCCCCACAGCCTGGTTCCTCCTCTCTGTCCACTGTTGCAGACCCTCCTAACACCTTGTGCTTCCTGAATAGTGATTGTTTTACCCATCACAATCCTTTCTATCTCCCTGGGCTCGCCTTTCTGTCTCCTTTACTTGAAGAATTCCTAATTTTCCTTCCAACTGCAATTCATTTGGTGCCTACTCTGTGAAAGCACTCTGCCCCCCTTAGGAAGAATTGGGAATTAACTGCCTTTAAAATTCCAAAGCACTTCCTCCACATCTCTTTAACAGCAGGGAGATTGTTTTAAATGCCCATATTTGCATTGGAGTGTGAACTTCGTAGACAAAGACTCTGGTTTATTAACCTCTGTATTTCTAGCTTCTTGAAAATACCTTGTAAATAGTGGATATCCATGGATGGAGAAAAAAAAAATAAGAAAAAGCAGGCGATAGTAGAGTTCTTGATTTCTGGGGATCTTTTCAAAGTGCTGACATTCAGAATTGTTCATGTTGCTGATGGTAAAAAATGGTATTATTATCTTTTCAGTAGTAGCTTGACAGCAACAAGCACATACTCCATTTGCTGAACACTGACTGTGATCTAAACACTATGCTAGTACATATGTGCTGAGTATCTTCTGTGGGTCTATCGCTCCTGTGGGTGAGAGAATGATAGTAGCAATTATAATAATACCATTAATGGAGAATACTGTATACTAGGTATGTTCTAAATTAGGCACTTGATAATTAATTGTTTTTTGTTTTTTGTTTTTTTTTTTAGAGAAGAGATACAGATTAAACAAATTACCCAGAGCTATACAACTATTAAGAAGTGAAATCAGGAATCAGTTCTGGGAAGTTCAACTCTAGCTCTGTGTTCTAAACATGTCTGCTATCCTGGAGCAAGCCAAAGTCTCTTTTCACATGAAGTTGACATGCACACAAAGGAAAAAGAAATAATGTAAATAAGTAAGTAATAATAAGTAAAAATTTAAGACAGGTATTGTAGAAAATTTAATAATTCAGAGAGCGACAAGTTCTTTGCAGAGAACAATGCAAGGAAATATAACAGAGTAATGGTAAGTGAAGGTTGGAGCACAGAAGCTCCAATGGAGGTAAGACCAAAAACGAGATAGGCTTCTTCCTGCTGGACTAAAGAGCAGGCAATGTGTCTCTGAGGCTTTTGTGAATATGACCATTTTGAGGACCAGGAAGAAAGCCTGTGTGTCTCAAACACAGTGAGGAAGACAGGGAGTCTCAGAAATAAGGCTGGAATCGAAGCAAGAGGAAGGAGTCCTGTCTCAGTAAGTATTTGGTTTTTATCCTAAGTGGAATTGAAAGATAGTGGAGGGTCTAAAGAGGGGGAAACTGATTTACAGTTTTAAATTGTAATGAAGTCTTATAGGTACCATAGGATAGGGTGTTTTTTGGGGTCTGTGGACCCAGTTTTAATGTGGGAGAACATACCCTCATACTTCTGAGCAATTCTTTTTTGTTTTTCTCTTTAAGATTTTATTTATTTGTCAGAGAGAGAGAGAGAGAGAGACAGTGCGAGCCCAGGAAGGGTGAGCAGAAGGCAGAGGGAGAAGCAGGTTCCTGGCTGAGCAGGGAGCCAGATAGAGGACTCGATCCCAGGACTCTGGGATCATGACCCAAGCCAAAGGCAGATGCTCAACTGACTGAGCCACCCAGGCATCCCCCACCATTCTTGAACACCAACTGAGTGTCCCATATTTCTGCCTAATTCAGACACTGTCTACCTGGAGATAGTATCATATTCCACAGGTCAGGGGTCAAGTCTTATAAGACTGCCCCCTCCACTTCAGACACCAATCTGTTACCACTTGTGCTTCTGACTGACCAATTATAGATTGAGGGCTCCAGTGACCCCTCCTTGGACTTCAGACACCAGTTGCAAGTCTAGGTTGTTACCTGTACTTCTAACCAACAGGCTATAAATCAGAGATATCCAAGATTTCCTCCTTAGGATTGATTAATTTGCTAGAGCAGTTCACAGAACTCAGAGAAACATTTTACTCACTGCATTACCAGTTTATTTCAAAAGGATATAATTCAGGAGCAGCCAGATAGAAGAGATGCATAGAGCAAGGTATGTCAGAAGGGGCTGAGAGTTTCCATTTCCTCTTGGAATGTGCCTTTCTGCCCAAATCTCTACATGTTCACCAACCTGGAAGTTCTCCAAACTCTATCTTTCTTGGCTTTTATGGAAACTTCATTACATAGGCATGATAGATTAAATCTTTGGCCATTGGTGAATGATTCAACCTCAAGACTCTCTCCCCTCCCCGGGAGGTCAGGGGGTGAAAATGAAAGTTCCAACCTTCTAATCCCAAGATTGGTCATTGTAGCAACTAGTCCTCATCCATGGGTATCGTCCAAAATTCACCTCATTAACATAACAAAAGATGCCTTTATGGCTTTCATAATTTAGGAAATTCCAAGGGTTTTAGGAACTCTGTGCCAGAAATAGGGATGGAGAGCAAATATATATTTCTTATAAATCACAATATCACAGATATGTAGAGGATAATACAGGGGCACACAGAAAGAGGGATTAACTCGAGATTGGGGGTTTGATAACAACAACCAAATCTTATGACAGGTTACTAAATAGTTGATAAGTGTTAAGGTGAGAGAATGGGGGATTTACATGTCCCAAAGCCCATGCCATTTCACATACATTGCCTTAATTGTACTTCTTGAGAGATGTGTGCCATGATGACTCCTGTTCTGTGGGGAAGGAGACTGAGGCTTAGAGAAGTAGAGTATCTTGCCCAAGGTCACTCCTGGGGAGTTGAATTCCCACCCATTCAACCTCACAATAATATCTTGAACACTCGTAAGCAACTCCCTATGGCTGAAGTCCAAAGGAGCAAGGGTTGTCTCTGAAGAGCAATACTGTAGATCACAGCAAAAGATAAATCCCAGTGGTGCTTTGAGGCCCACTTACTTCTATTCATGAATAGATTTTGAGGTGGAAATCACATAACATATGTTTGGGAGTTTTCTTCAAAATTGGTTCAAGACCTGAGGTAACACCTAGAGAAGACTATATGAACAGTTTGAGTTACTGAGTGTCAAGAAAGAGGTAAAGAATCAGGAATAGGAGTCCTTGATCCTTAATTGACCCCAGATTTGTAGATAATCTGGTCAAATAATCAATTTGGTGATCCTTAGGAGTTTTGGAAACTGGACATATTTTTTTTTTTTCTCCTTGAGCCTTGCTTTGCTTATCTGTAAGATGACACTGATGGAATATGATGGCTAATTTCCCACTAAATCTCTAATTCCTTTATATAACAAAGGCAAAACACTCATAATTTAGAACCCAATGATTTCATAAGTAGATAAGACACAGCATGATTTCCTTTAAAGAAATTCATATGCAACTGAAATTAATACCATACAGCACTCTTCAGATAAAATCTGTGATCTCATCTCAGTGATCTAAACCCACCCCTTATTGTATTTCACAATGGTAGAATCATTCATCTAGCTGTCCAATTTCAAGCCTTGCCAAATATCACCACATTTGATGAATGTTCAGACCATGTAGAGTCTATTTCTTTAACACATTGATCCCTCTATTGAGAGACTTACCACTTCTCACTTGAGTTGCTATAGTGTCATCTCCATCTGGTTTCTGCCTCTCACCTGGATCTCCCCAATTCTCCCTTCTCACATTTGTCAAACTAATAATCTCAAACAAATACCCAATACCATCTCTGTTGAAAATTCTTCAATGACTCCCTATAACTTTCTAGAAAAAAATTCCAGCTCCCTATGTTAAAATGGGAAGTGCTTCATAATTTATATGATTTGATCTTTATTACATCAAGAAGCACCTTCAACCACTCTCTACTTCAGATGTATAATTCCAACCAGAACAAGGGGTTTAAAATTCCCTGAAAAGAGCGTAGTCATACATCTAGCCTTCCAAATTATTCTTCTTCTTGCTTAAAATATGCTTTGATTTCCCCATTACTTTCCTATGATCAGCCCTGATATTTCTAATAATTTATCTAGATTCAGCTCAAATACTTTCTTCTTTCTAAAACTTCCTCTTCATCAATGGCCTCCTCTTCCAAGATCTCTGGGATCCTCTCCTGTGTTGATGACATTTCAGTGTTCTTATATAATATATCTACCACAGAATTATCATATTTTATTATTATCAACTTACATATTAGCACTGGAGTAAACTTCATGATTATTACTAAGAAAATGACTTATTCATCTCTGTATCTTCAGTCTGTGTTTAGCACATAGTAGATATATAAAAATGTTTTGAATAAATGAGTTACTGAACTCATGTTCTTTTCATCAGTTAAGAATGTCCATGAAATGTATTCAAATAATAATAGTTTGTTAGTTCAAGTTGCAATATGGACATGAAAACTGTGACCACGAATAATACATTATCTCTATTTTTCATTCAAAATTTCCACAATTCTAGCAGATGTTCTCTCCAGTTACATCTTAATGAATGAGATAATTCTGTGCTTTGTATAGTTGTCTCAAGGAAGGAATTATATTCAGGAACTCGACAATGTCCCAGTAAATAATAGATAGCAAAATTATTGCCTGTAGAAACAAACAATTTAGGTTTTGGTTAGTTGTGAAATGGAAAAAAAAAGTAATATTTATGATAATGAAATAATTTAACAAATCTAATACAAGTCTTTAAACTATAATTATCACTCCCTCTCCTCCTTTGTTGAATACAAAATGCTCATCTAAACACCTGGAGTATGAAATTACCACTCCTGGTTATAAAAACCACTGCCTGGAATGTATTTCAGTTCTCTCATATTTTCATTTTATCCTTTAAATTATTTTAAGTCATCAAGCCAATCAATGTCAACAGATTGAAAAAGATGCTATTTAATTTCATGAGCAATCACAACATTTTTATCTATGCAAAGTAAGATAGTAAGGATAATTGGGCCTTATGCCTGATGGCTGAAACCAGGTCTTTGTGAGTGGCAGGAAGGACTTTCTACCATCTTTCATTTCTACCTGAATGCACAGTGTAACATGGGAAGCTTCAGCATTTCAAAGGAGGAAGGAACTCCAACCTCATTCTGTAATAAAAAGGAGATGTGCATATCAATGGGTCCAACTAAAATGTTTTAGGCATGTTTTGTAACTTTTTGTAAGATATTCTCTTCACATTCTAAGATAAGAAGAGATAAGAAGAAGAAAATTAATGGACACTTCTCTGATAAGTATTGTAAAAGTGTTTGAATCCACACAACTTTATGTTGTGGCTACTATTACCTCTATTACTCAGATGAAGAAATGATACCCTGGGAAGTTACCTAAATCCCATGTTCCCTCCCTCCCTTTTTTTAAGTTGCAAGAAGAACAGATACAATACTAACCTTCCCACATAAAAGTTTTGTTTTCTTGCCATTCAAATATATCTCTTATCAGGTGTGGCAAAGACTGGCTCAGACAGGACTGGAATATCCCACATAAGTATTCTGACATGAGGTTGGAATACCCCAAACTTGTGGTTTTCTTTTTTCTTTTTCTTTCTTTTTTTTTTTTTTAAGATTTTATCTATTTATTTGTCAGAGAGAGAGAGAGCAAGCACAAGCAGGGGGAGGGCAGGCAGAGCAGGCAGAGGGAGAAGCGGGCTCCCTGCCGAGCAAGGAGCCCGATGTGGGACTCGATCCCAAGACTCTGGGATCATGACCCAAGCCGAAGGCAGCCGCTTAACCGACTGAGCCACCCAGGCGTCCCAGTGGTTTTCTTTTTTCACATGTATTTATTTAGGAATCATGCAGCAGGTACTGGGGTGGATGAATAAGGTAGATGGTTTCTTTGTCCTCAAAAGGAAAATAGTGTACACGTGTGCTGTGATACTTGTTAGAATAGAGTGAAGATAGAGCGCACAGAGGACAACACATGTAGACGGGGAAATATGGGGTTATATAAATGAAGTTAGAAGACATAATTTGAAGGGACATCTTGAAGGAAAGGTAAAACTGAGATGACAAACCCCTAATAGATCATAGATTAAAGCAAGATTGGGAGCCAAAGTTTGTGCAAGTGGTGGGTGAGGGATGGGATATAGAGAAACAAAAAATTATAGGAATGTGTGTGTCAAGTAACAAAAGAGAGATTTCTTGGATAAATACAAATCTAGGCTCCTGAAGAAGTTTTCTACACCCTCCCAATCTAGGCTTCTTACATATAATTGTACACACATCAGGGAATCAAGGTACAACAAAGAACACTGTTGGGGAAATTTCTTGTGAGGGTGAAATTTTCTGAAACTAGTGAAATAAGGAACTCAGAAATTTTTATTTATTTTTATGGTTATATATCAATAATAGTATGACAATGGTTAGTCCATTTATGGAACACTTGCTGTATACTAGTCTACGTGCTTTACTAATATTTCTCTCATCTAATCTTCCCAAGCAAGTCTCTTCAGCAAATCTATCATCCCATTCTACAGATCAGGAAAAAAGCCTTGAAAGTTTAGGGAATTTGTCAAAAGTCGTAAGAATGGTAGGTGAAAGAGCCACCATTAAAATATTTCTCTAATATTAACTTTTGCAACATATTTTATTTTGTGGAACCAACTGAGATTTACAAGCATATTCTCCTTTACTCTTCCCAACAAAACTCAGAATTAGCTGTCTCATCTTATAGATAAGGAAATTTAGGCTAAGAGTTATTAGTTTTGTCTAACATTACAAAGATAGTAAGAACTAAGATTCAATCTGAATTAACTCAAAGAATATTTGTTGAGTGACTACCACATATCATCCACTCCTAGGTGTTGAGTCAAGAATGTTCAACAAAGTAGACATGGTGTTTGCTCTTATAGATCCAACAGATTAGTTTTTGGAGAGAAATAGTGAAAGGACCAAGATGGTCTGAGAGACGTTAAGGTCAGTTCATAGGAAAACTTAAGCCTATATTTAAGGTTTTTGGATTTTATTCTTAAGTACAATAGACAAATATTGCCTCATTTTAAGTAGGAGAGTAACATGGTACGATCTATATTTTCAGAAGCCCACACTGGCTATGGAGGTAGAACAAGTTATAAAAGAGCACAAAGAAGGTTTTGAATGGAAATCAGATAAGGAATATTAATAGTTTGGATCTGTTTAATGGCAGTGTATATGGAAAGGAATAGGGCCAGTATTGGGAGTAAAATTTCCAGGACTTAGGCTTTAGATGTACAGGATAAAAGGAAACAAGATGACTCTAACTGTCCAATGTTGCAATTTAAATAAACAACCAAATTGGTATTGAATTCAAGTAGGCCAAGTGTTTATTTCCTGCTGAAACTGACGATAAGTGAATAATACTATATATGGACCCAGTAGAACTTAGTTGAGCCAGGTACAACAGGAAAGAGTTGCTGTTCTTCACTGGCCATAGCCAAAAAGGTACTGTGATCCTGTGAAAACAAAGAAGTTGAAAAGTCAGTTACTTCCAAACTCTCTAGCACCAATGGAAGAGTGCTGATCTGATTTTCTGAGATGTCAATATGTTTCATTAACTATGAAACAGTTGAGTCTTTAAGACATCTTCATTAAGATAAGTCAAGGTGCTAAGACACCATAATGCATATTGCAAGGATTTTTTGCAAGTCCTTAGGAGATAAGACAGTATTTGCATGGGGGAGTAATTTGGCAGTGTGCCAAGCCATTCTATAGCTAAGGCTCTGTTAGCATTTCTTCTTAAAACCATATTTTCTGCGTTGACTATCTGGCAGTTTTGGATTGCCTCAGGCTGATAATTGGCAACTGAGCTGTTAGACCAGATGGCATTTATTTATTTATTTTATAAAGGAAAGGAAGGGAAAAAAGGATGATGCAAATTGGAAAGTCCATTTTTAGTTATAGAACAGAAAAATAAAGGAGAAAAGAAATTGATTTTAAGCAGTTCCAGATGTTACATGCTTTTTTATTCACGAAGTCACATCTACAAGGAGAGTACCATTAAAAACAGAAAACAGCAAAAAACAAAAACAAAAAAAAAGACAAAGAGAGAGAGATAGAGAAAATTTAAAAGAGAATCTTCAGAATAATGTTCAGTTGGATTTATTTGTTAGTTTTTATTTAAAATGAATAAGACCATTTTTTTTTTAAGAATAGGAGGAAAATCACACAATTTACATATGGATAATTACTTTCATACTGTGTCTACATGAGGAACGGAACAGATTCAGCTGCTACAAGTTCCATAGTGCTCTGTCTTAATCACCAAGCCCTCTCCATCCCACCTTGCTTGTTCTAGGAGCCATCTGTGAGGTGTTATTGTGTTATGCCTTCTTCAGCAGCTTCTTTTGTCCAAAGCAAGACTTCTATCAGCACACATTAAAAGAGCACTAACAGCACCTTACATCAGCCTTTTATCTCATTTTAGATGGAGAAGAAATCAAAGAAATTACAACTCCTGTGATAAATTGTGTCTTGTCCTAAAAATGCATGCCCAAATTTTCCAACCTGAAATTTTAATGTGTTGAATCTTTCCATTGGGCCTCTTAAATTTAGATTAGTAATGTTCTAAGGAATTATCACAACTGATTGTAGAGAACAGGTTTAGGATGGGGCTCTTAAGTGGGGATTCTTGTCATATATAATCTATGTTGGGGAGCCTGGGGGGGAGCAGAATTTTCCTCTATCATTTAAGGTTCTTCTATCTGGTCTAAAAATTAAATTTACATGAGACAGAGTAACAGGAGAAAAAGACCTAAATTTGAATTACATATATACAGAGGCCCAATAATGAAATTGAGACCCAAAGAAATGACCAAGGCAGGCAGTTTGTACATGTTTTAGACAACGAAACAATAAACCTGTGAGGAATTGGCAGGACAATTCAGTTGTTTGGGAGTTTCAAGTAGTAAGGAATTCTATACAGAATTTGGCCTGGGGTATTAAATAAATAAAAGTACAAAGAGTGTTTACATAGTCTTTTTGGCTCTGGGTTCCCTGTCTCTGGTGATAAGGATGTCTCTTTACCTCTAGGTACAGAGAGGGTACCTTTCAGATGGTAGAATTATTTCCTTCTTTTTGGAGACAAAGTAGGGTCAGAGTGTTCTTTTTACACTGGCTGTTTCATTTCATAAGTAACTTTTAATTCAGAATAATCAACATGCCAAAGTGGCACACTTGGGGTGGCCTGGCTTTGGCCCCTACAGTTGCTTGTCATCTCCCATTACATCCACCACCATCCAGATATTTCATTTGGTTCTTGAAAGACAAATTACTAGGAAAATCCTAGTCTTCCTGGAGTGGGGGCTCAGACATGGTTTATCCAAGAAGCTAACAAATGTTGTGTGTACTGATAGTTTGGCACACACTGAGGAACAGGACTCTAGTCTACCATTAAAGGTCTTTATTAGAAGTCAGTGTTCAATTACATACCAACTATACAACTCTGGGGAGGTTATTTCTCCTCTCCTGTTCTCAGTTTCTTTTTCAGCAAACTGATATATGCTACTTTACAGTTGTTATGTTGATCAAACTAGAAACTCAGTATGAAAAATCTTTACACATCGGGAAAAATGATTTTATATTCTGACTCTACTCTGCCATTTACAATCTATAGAACTTTGGAGTACTTACCTAACATAGCTAAATTAATGTTTTCTTACTTCTAAATATGATTTCTCTATTGTGCAGTTACAGGAATTAAATTACACATTATAGATAAATATAATATGTTTAATACAGTGCCTGAAATGTAAGGGCACAAAATAAATAATAGGTCTTTTTGCTCTCTTGTTTTCCTTCTCTAGGCACATCATTTTTCTCCATGCTCATGGTTAGGAAACAGGATAAATGTAATTGCTTACATAAATAAAGCTGAAAAATATTCACTAAAATGCTTACTATATGCTGGCACCATTCTGGGCACAGGGAGTAGAAAAATGAACAGAACAGGTGAGTGTGTTCGGTCATGGGACAGAAAGACAAAACACACAAGTGTACAAATAGTATAATTAAAACAAAATATCCAGTTTGCCCCAAATCAAATTCTGCCTCACAAAATCTGGAAATCAGTATGGCATAGAAACATGCTTCTTCTATAAGAAAAGAAAAAGGAAGAAAATAAGCTGATCATTATAAGGATTTCTTTGTTGAACTGGCAGATGCTAGAATCAATGAATGTTACCACATGTTACCACAGGAAAGGTAAAAAATAAAAGAACTTTCCTCTGCTCTAGTATGTATTAATATGTATTAATGTGGTGGAAATGACTCAGCGACCAGTATTCCTCTGCTACACATAAGCCAATGCAAAAGCACGAATCTTATTGTGCTGTGAATCCAGCCCTTTACAGCTCCTGCACTGTTAGTGGTCACAACACTGGGCACTATTTTGAAATTTATTATAGGAAGAATGAAGAGGAGTAATGTGGAGAGAAAACAGTAACATGGAACGACAATCCAGCAGAAGGAGTAAACTCTACATTTGCATAAATTTCAGGTACAACATTCAAACTCATACAAGTACAGAATGGAAATTCAGCTGATCTCTGGAGAGCTTAAATGACAGGAAACACAGGTGATACATGGGTGAGACAGAATAATCTGAAAATTCCTGCATGGTGGTGATATTGAGGTATCATGAGAAGATTATAAGATGTGCAGTCAGTTTATTAAAAATACTCAGAACTGGGGTGCCTGGGTGGCTCAGTCGGTTAAGGGTCTGCCCTCAGCTAAGGTCATGATCTCAGGGTCCTGAGACTGAGCCTCACATTGGGTTCCCTATTCAGCAGGGAGCCAGTTTCTCCCTCTGCCCTGCCCCCCACCCCACTTCCGCTCTCTCTCTTGCTCTCTCTCTCAAATAAATAAATAAAATATTTTCAAAAAATACTCAGAACTCCTTAATATATTTCTGCAATACTTACATCACAAACGTTTGAATTGAGAAAAAAAATTGTGTCTTATTAAGCAATTGTCTTTTAGTAGTTAAATAATGTCCACTAAAAATGCTTTCTCTGTTGATTCTTGATCATCATTACAGCCTTCTGAAAACACTTGAGATGGATATGACCACCATTCCACATACAGAACTGTGAACATTTTGGAGGAAGAAGAAATGAGGAATATGTTTAACATTTAGTGCTGCCCCTTAGTGTGTGGTGCTTGAACTTCCTGGTTATACAAATAATGTCTATTGCATTAGGTTATTGTAAGATTGAATAGGAAAATGTTCTAGAAAGATGTCTCCCAAAATAAAATGAAATAAAATAAAATATTTGGGACAATGATAGATTTATAGATACTAAATATTCTACTAGCAAACAAGATAGCTACATGAAAAGAAATTTCTGATAAAGAAATTAGAATACAAGAATTTTGTATACTACCAAATTCTTTGTTTTTTCTGATTTGTTTAATACCTCATTTATCTGTAGGTTTGAAATGTTTACATTAAGAAGCGAGAATGTAAATGAAACAATGCATATCCATTAAGACACATAGTGCATCATTAAAAGAAATAATGATGGGATTTTCATTTGTTGGTTCGTTTTGGTTTTCATTTTAGAGATAAGTTCTGTCTGCTCCAAGCTTTGAAAATGAAATATTGTGGTCAGGGAGTAAAACTTTTCACTTGAGAAATCAAAACAAATATAGTAAAACCAGCCAATAAGAAGACAGACTTACTTAATGGGGAAATGCACCAAGCTTTTTAAAATTAGGCCTTAAGAAAAATGTAAACAAAGGAACCTGGTTAATTAGAGAACACTAAAAATGTGGCAAAAATAGCCGAGTCCGAAATTGGCTTAAGGTCATGTGATCCTTGAAACATAAAACTACATCCAGATGATCACGAACAAATGGAAATAGAGCATTTTATGGAGTAATGGAGGGAAATGGTAATCTAATCTTCAGTTACTTTTAAGGAATCGTAGTACAATTAGTATGTGGTAAAAATAAAAAAAGAAACAGAAAATTAAATCTTCATTCAAAATGTGAATTGAATAAAATTCCACACTGGATATTTTGGTTTTATTTTTCATCAAGATCTGAAAAATAACCTGCTGTGTGATGTTGAAAGAGTCACCTAACCTTCCCGGACCTGTTTCCACTAAAAGAAATGGATTTGACATTTCCTTGTAGATATAATAATGTGTTATTCTACAGAAAACTTTCACTATTTGGGATCCTCAGAAAACAGTTTTCCAAGTGGTTGGAAATGTACTCATTTCAGTGCTAAAACTTCTCATTCAGCCATTTTTTTTTTTACTAAATTTGTGTTTAGCAGGCACGTTGGTTGAACCTGTTTCTTATGTAAATGATACTAAATGCCTGTTCACTCTTAATGAATTTGAGTTTCTGTGAGGAATTCATGCTGTCCCATTGTGATTCTAGATGGCAGTCTTGTGCTTAAAATTTCCTCTTTCCCCCTTTGCTCAGATTTCACCTCCAGCTTGCAGTAACCCTCTGTAACAGTTAACTACTCCATCCTCTCTAAATAACGAAGCACTTATTAACCTTGTAGAGGGAATAGCCTTATGGGGGACTTGGTGGGTTGGGGGTGGTTGTTGCAGATGAAACCCACAAGTTGTCACATGTGGATTTATATAACACCACTTGGGCTCGGAAGAAAGCACTTTTATCCTTTTCAGGAACATGGATCCTGGTGGAGGTGGTTGGGTAACTGGTAATTGAGTTCTGAGAGATGATGGATGCATCTTCTTATTGTTCTATCTGTGGAAAAATTTGTTCTCCTTCTAATAGGATCAACAGCCCCACAATCAGGGGTCAAAGGTGGTCTTTGAACACTCTGCTTATTCATATAGAACTCTTTTGTTAAGTTTTTGAAAAGCCAAAAGATTTTTCGCTCCACCTGAGCTCTCTCAGACCAAGAAAAAATAAAGTGTGATTGATTTTAATGCATTAGCCCCTGCCCACAACATTCATCTTCAAAGCTTGGAGAGGACAGAGCTTATCTCCAAAATCAAAACAAAAGAAAACAAACAAACAAACAAAACCTGGTAAAAACAAAAGGAAAATCTGGGGAGGTGATTTTGGCTGGACTTCTTGTGGAGATGGGATCTTAACTCCAGAAAGTTCGATGAGGTAGAAATAAGATCCACAAAATCCATTTAAATATCCATGAGAAAAGTGGTTCTGTCAGAGGGGAAGAATGTGGAGATTTCAGAATAGTATCAGATAATGAAGAGATAAGTCATGTCCTATTAAATGGTTTCAAAAAACACATAAAACACTGACAATAATTTAGGCATAAGGTGAATTCATGGGATATAGACTGTAAGACTCCATTTGAAGGGCATGGCCTTAGAGATCTTTTCTATATTCCTCCACAAGAAAAGTATAAGAAAAAAATCACTCCTATTATCTGAAGCTCTATGTCTCATGTTACACGAGACTTGGTTAATATGTCATTTCGATTCACTTGGTAAACAGGCAATCCCAAATCTGCTTAGTACAGAAACATTTTTCCCAGGCTTACTGAAATGACTTGGTGTCTCCACATGATCTTTAATAGAGTTCCCGAACTTAACACACTCTGAACATGAACAGCCACCTTTCCTGTCTCCCGTGGTCTTCCCCATCTCATCCTGCCAGCAGCTCAGGCCAAATATCTTGAGGTCACGCTTCACTTTCACCTCTCAACTATCAGCAAAGTCTTTGGCTCCCCTTCCTAATAGCTAGAATCTGATTACCTCTCACTACCTCTCCTTTCCACCCTGGTCACAACCATCATTGCCATTCACTTGGATCATTGCCATGGCTCTCCACTGTCTCCTTCCATTTTCCCTTGCACCTCCCACCCCATACACACATCTCATCTCAGTACAGTGGCTGGACTCAGTCCAGTCAATGTTCCATTACATCATGTCTCATCATGACACTCCTGTTCACGGTGCACTGCCCTGAGTTTCCTTCTCAATCAGAGTAAGTGACCAGGAGGGTTCCCATAGCCTGGACTCCTTCTCCTGTCTGAACTATGCCCTCCCTCTTTTCTATTGCCCCGCCTGCTCCAAACACACTGACCTTTGGCTCCCCCTCTCGCATGTCAACCACATTCCCTTCTCAGGGTCTTTGCATTTGCTCTTCCCTCTGTCTGGAATGCTCCTGCAGATTCCACAAGGCAACTCTCTTCATCTCCTCCAGGTGTTTTCCCAGTTGCTATCTTTCCAGGGGTCTTTTCCTGACCGTGCTGTTCAGGTGTCAGACTAGTAACTCAGTATCTCCCTATCCAATGACCTTTTCTCCATGGCAAGCTTCTGAAACATCTTGGAATTTAATTATGTGTTTCTTATTATTCTCACTGCTCTGGCATTTCCCTAGCATTTATGTTTCATAAGTTGAGGACATTGATCTTTTAATTTTTTTCCCACTCTTTTAAACAAGGCATCTTAAATGGTGCGTGACACGTAGTAGGTGTCGCAGGTTGCATGAATAAACAAACTGATGCATGAGTGAGTACTTTCACGGCAGGAAATGACAGGCTTAGTTCTGAACATGAGGAAGCAAATTATAACTTGTAGTGTTCATATTTTCATGTTAAGTTTGGAAATAACCTGAGCTTATTTGACATTTTAATCACTTATAACTTAGGAGAATTTGACATATTAGAGTATAATTTGACATCGTAGAGCATCTAACAGATTAAATTGATTCCAGTTTAAAATGTGGAATTGAAAATTTGATTTTGCATGTCATTCTAATTTGACTAGTCTGAGAAAATTTTACACAACTGTGAAAGTGTTAGGACATCTCATAATTTTGATTTATTAGATTTGTGGAAGTTGCTTAAGTGGTTGGGAAGCTTAGCTTATTGGAGAATGAAAGTACTTAAAAATAAAAATGAACACATTAGATTTGATAAATAAAGTTGAAAACATGTAATGGACTTTAAATTGCCAAGGTTGACTTAAAAGTTTTGTTAATATTTTCTGGATTTATAAATAGAAAATAAGATGACTTGTAAATTGGAAAGCACAAGAACAGGATTTCAATTTTATAATAGTAATGCATTAAAATTAATTTTCTAAGGTCAAAATAACCTTTCAATCTTCTTCCTGTGCATAAAACATACTTTCAAATACATCAAAAACACGTACTGATGGTGAAAATTCAGACATTAGTGGAATGACATGTTTTTTAGAGAATGATGTTGCTAGAAGAGAAACATAAGTTAATACTTATGTAAAAAAGCAATCATACAAGAATACTAATAATTATGATAGCTACATCTATATCCACATCCATATCAGATCTCTATCTATTAACCAGCAACCCCACCTCCACCATCATCCTCATTCACTTTTCACTCTCAACTCAAGAATCAGATTTGTTCAAATACATTGGAAAACATTGGGCTTCAGAAAGACTACTTTCCTGGAGTTCATATTCCTTGTTAGAAATACAATCATAAGTGATTTATGAAGGTCTCTCTCCTTTCGTATGGCCGCGTATCACTGAGGAGAGGTACACAGACATTCAGCCTACTCTCCACTTACCTCTTTAGGGAGAGATATCCAAAGCAGAAATTTTGCAGATTCCTTTCATATCTGTTTTGACCAACTCACAATGGTAATGGGGAAATAATAACAGTGGCCAACATCGATGTCCTTGGTACCCGTCTAGAATTTTTTGTCTATTATCTCATTTAGCAATGAAGGGCAGAAGTTTGGATTAATTTAGAGAATGTACATGACTCTGACCATGCATTTCAGAGACTTTAAGTGGTGGTAGCAGAAGAGTAGCTGCTAGGTTATTTCATCAAGAAAGAATGGAACTGGAGCCAGGGGGTATGTTCAGCTCATTTCTTCCCTCTTAAAAGATTTCTTATAATTTCAGGATGGAGTGTGCTCTCACATAAAGTGTTTTACGATATCCTGACAAAACCCCAGCCACATAAGATTCAGCAGAAATATGTTTACAATGAATAATAACCTGTCCATGGCTAATGAACTTGAAATTGATTGCCTTCACTGTCTTTTGCCTGACCTCCCACACACGCATTCTGCTTCAACCACACCAGTTTTCTTGCTTTTCTTTATTAGCATTCTTTTCTGTCATGGTTTTTGCACAGGCTTTTACTTTCTTGGAATATTCTCACTTCAGATTCAGAGAACGTCTTTCTCACACATCACTGATCTTCCATCATCACTTTACCTGGCTTTGTTTTCCTCCATAGTACATATTGCATCTGATTGTAGAGAATATTTGATATATTCATTTGGTTTCTGATTGCCTCTTGTATGAACAAGACTTTGTCTATTCTGTATATTGTATCCCCAGCACCCAAAAGAGTTAATAATATTTGATAAACGAAGTGATTGGATAATGCTGCAGGAAGTAGCAAAATGCTACCTTGGGTATGAATCTACTGACATTGACTGGCTTCAGAGCTCTCCCCAGAGCATGGGCTACTGCTCACACCTGCCCTTCCCACTAGTAGAATGCTGTTTCTGAGCCTCACCGTGGAATAAATGAATTGCTAGGAAATTGGAAGAACTTTTTCTTTTTACATCAGACTTGTAAGATAAGAGTTCTTTTTAATACAATTTAACAGCTTTTAGCACTCAAGTTCAGAAAGGCTAAGTGATTTAGCCAAGGTCACGAAGGCTTGTCGGTGCAGGGCTACTTCTGACCCTAGTCCACCAATAGTCTGTAGAGTCTCTGCTCTGTCTCTCCTGCCCATGGGAGGCTAATTCAGTTTGAACAACAAAGCTTGGCAAGAATACTTCCAAGTGGTGCCACTGCAGCTCTTTAATCTATGGCATGATCACTGATCATGTTACCTTAATGTCACTAGCACTCCTTAATAGGCAGTGAGCGGGGACTGAGCAGATGGCGAAGCCTGGGAAGATGGAAATTTTATAGAGGAAAAACAAGAGAGTCTGAAACATTATTAACAGCCAGTCTTTTTATTTACATAGCTTTTGCATAGGTTAAAAACAAGCAGTTTTTAGGACATTATCATATTTGTTTCCTAGTTCCTCCTTATAACCCTACAGGGCAGGTGGGATTAAGAGTCGAATCATGATGATTGAGACTCAGAGAATGGGAGGGATGTATATTAGCCGTATTAGTCAACTTAGGCTACCATAGCAAAATAACATAGACTGGGTGGTTTAAACAACAAGAATTTATTTCTCACAGTTGCCAGTGGTGGCTGGGAAGTACAATATTGAGGAAGTCCAAGCTGACAGATTCATTTTTCTGGTGATAGCTCTCTTCCTGGCTCAGGGATGGCCTTCTTCACGCTGTGTCTGCCAATGACTAAGAGAAAGAGAGAAAAAGAGACCAATCCATCTGGTGTCTCTTCTTCTTCTTATATGAGCACTAATCCCATCATGAGGACCCCAGCCTCATGACCATATCTAAACCTAATTATCTCTCCAAGAGAATATCTCTAAATACCATCACAATGAGGTGGGGCTTCAACATATGAATTTGGGGAGAGGCACAATTCAATCCATAGCATAAGCCTTTATAACCAATGAGCAGAAATCAAAGGCAAGTAAGTAGACTTTCTTCTGAGTCTAAGCTCAAAGTTTCTTCTATCAGTCATCAC
Source organism: Potos flavus (assembly GCA_028534135.1). Lineage (NCBI taxonomy): Eukaryota > Metazoa > Chordata > Mammalia > Carnivora > Procyonidae > Potos > Potos flavus. Next base: position 2,023,497 of record CM052900.1, on the reverse strand, counting down.
CCTATCATCTCAAATGAAACTCACTTGAGAAGCTATCAATTTATTCACTTGCTACTGGATAGGTTCTAAAGAGAAAGGGGACCTGGTATGGACCCAATTTCAGTCTTTCCTCTATTGGCTCGTCTGATCTCCTCAAGCCATTCATCTGAGGGGTAACAGATATTAGAACATGCTTTCCCCTTTGCCACATGTACTTGCCATTCATTGATAGTGTACAAAATTTGTCCAGGTCACTGCTCATTCTGGGCTGATGAGAGAATGTATTTGTCATCTCTTTAACGTTGGGTATAGCCATATGGTTTATTTTGGACGATGACATTTGAGCCGAAGTGGAGCTTCTCACTTCTAAGCAGAAGCTTTTTTTTTTTTTTAAAGATTTTATTTATTTATTTATTTGTCAGAGAGAGAGAGGGAGAGAGCACAAACAGGCAGAGAGGCAGGCAGAGGCAGAGGGAGAAACAGGCTCCCCACCGAGCAAGGAGCCCGATGCGGGACTCGATCCCAGGACCCTGGGATCATGACCTGAGCCGAAGGCAGCTGCTTAACCCACTGAGCCACCCAGGAGTCCCTAAACAGAAGCTTAAAGAGCCGAATGATTTTCCTCACTGCAGTGATGACAAAAGCCCCTGGGCCCAGCCCGCTCCTCACCCTGCCAATTCACGGCAGCACATGTAGCGTGCATCATGACTAGAAATAAATGGGAGCCACGTTAGGTCTCCGAGATGTGGGGGAGGGTGCAAAACTCCCTTTCCTCTGACCAGGTTGAGAACCACGGCGCTAGGTGAATCAGGAAAGACTGATGCCCTGGGCAAACTGAACAATTTGAAAAGCAACGTAAAGGAAGGTGGTGGGGCAATTGCAAGCTGTCTAAAATTGCTCAAATACGAAGTAAGAGATGGAGGAATTCAGGCAATTATTGGTGTTGCGGGAAGAATTTGTACACCTCGCTCACATTTTCATTGAGAACAGGAAATTTCTATTTTCTGGAAAGGCAAGTGGGATTCATCTGCCAAGTGAGACTGGGATAAAGAGCTAGACGCTGCAGCCCAATCCCTACTGGGTTCTCTCTCCTCTTCCACCAGACGTTGCTCAGGGCAGCGATGCTCACCTTTGCCATGCCGTGAGTGATCTGCCCCAACATACCTAAGAAAAGTTATATTAGATAATAATAAAGCTAATATCAGATCTCTGAGTTCTTCTTTAGTTGGTTTCAGGTTTGTGGGGGGGGGAAAGATATATATTTGGGCCCCCCAAATCTCATTGTTTAGCAAAAGGAGACTCACTCAAATGGTCTGGGTATAAAAATGAAGGCTTACAGGGAATATCTGGAAAATAACCAAGAGAGAAGGCAAATTGTTACTATAAGCCGTGCGCAATTTGTGCAAGAGTTTCTCCCAGACCATTTGGGTCATCATGTTACTATAACAAACAATAACAAAATTGCCAACAACAATAATGACAATGACAGTAAACATAACACCATATTCTTTCAACCATACTAGTATGTAAGATTTAGTCCAAGAGGCACAGACGGAGAGGTGGCATTGGGAAAGTTATCAGAATATTGCTAGCTTTGTGCTGTGGCCAGGATCACAGCCTCACGGGGATCCTGCCCTTCTTCTGTCCTTTGCCCTCATTCACTTTCTCCTGTGTCTCTCCCTCCCTCCCTGTGTCCTACTTGCCAGCTTTTCCCACACTACCAAAGGTCATTATACACAAAATTGAGATTATAAAAAGAAAACAAAACCTCTGAAAATCCTGTCCCACTCTAGTAAGTGACTAATTAGATAGATTCTGGGATTCAAGTAAAACATGCCACTTTATAAATGCAAAGAAAGGAAATTCAATATTGAGGTCAGTAAATTCTGCTTTAAAAAAATAAAAAGGTGAATTTAAAACCTCATTTAATCTTAGAAAAATTTGTTTTTAAAAGATTCAAAATCTTCCACATGATAGTTGATATATTGATTTCCAATTTTGACAAAAAAAGCAAAAATATAGGAGAATGTGTACAATAAAGGAAAAATGGCTGCTAAGGTTTCTGAAATTAATCATCAAAGGATACCATCAACCTAGAGACTACATGAGGTATGTATATGATGTGAGGGGATCCACCATCTTGTAGAGAACCAGAGAAGGAGCTGTGTGTACGCATGTGTGCGTGTATGTCCACACGTGTGTGCATGTGTGTATGCACACGCACGTACACAACCATGCATGTGTATAGTATACTCACACTTGCTCTCATTTTCTCTTTTTTGGGCAGTGCCTAGCTGTACCACATACTTCCCAAGTAGCTTTAAATGACTCTGTAACTTCATTAACCCGTTCCCTTAATTGCTCTACTGAGGGCTTGTCATCTGGCTGTCCTCATCTGAATACGTTCTCATTTTTCAAGGACGTGTTGCTTAATCCAATTTCTGACACAGCTATTTTTACAAGGTTCCCATCACTTCTTAATTAGCCACATTTCTTTTCTCTTTGCTTTTTCTCCCCACATCTCCTGCTCTTAAAGTTCTCATCGAGTGAGAAAAAAGGAAGCTTTGAACTTACTGCCGAATCCTGGTTCTGCAAATCCATGTCTTCGCAGAGGTCTTCAGTTTTCTCTCTTCGTCTCATTGGTCACATCCTTCAGGGCCACTTCTCAAGCTTCTTCTCCTTTATGAAGACCTCCTTTCTTCATTCTAAAAACTACTTGCTATGCAGATTCTTTCTGAAAACTCAGCAACTACAGAAAATTTTAAACATATGCAAAGTAGAGAATATTACCATGTACTTCACCCAAATTCAATAATTATCGACTAGCGTCCAACCATGTTTTATATTAATCTCCATTGTTTCCCATCTCGAATCACTCTGAAGCAAATAGGAGATATATTATTTTATCTTTAAATATTTTAATAGGTATTTCTAAAAGATAATTATTTTGTTTATTGGTCCACTCTATTGAGTTATGATAGACATATAAAAAGCCATACATATTTAATGTGTATAACTCAGTGAGTTTGGTGAGACTGTCATCAACATCAAGGCCATAAATACACCCATTACCTGTGAAAGCTGGTTAAGTGATAGAGTACCAAGCTAAGGAAGGGAGGAGGAGGAAGTGGAGGAGGAGGAATCACCTCAGCAGAAAATATGAGTTTCTCTCAGAAAAGAAAAACCCCAAATAAGGCAAATGCTTAACATTTTGTTCCAAAGAAAACCAAGAGATTAAGAAATGTATAGCACTTTTGGTGGCATAAGGCCAGTTTTAATCCGTTTTCTCAAGCTTGCTAAAATATTTGCATTTTCACTGGCTTTTTTTTTTGTAATTGCTAATGTTAATTCGTCCATTAGCAGCTGTTTTCTGTTTTTAGGACATGCAGCAAAAAAGGAGCGATGAAAGCAAGTAAAAGCGGTCTTTCTGACATTAACTTTGTGTTGTCTGACGTTCCAAGGAGTCAAGGAAATGTGAAGGATACTCTGCACACATCTAAGAAGGTGTTCAATAATACCAGGGGAGTGGGATCCCAGGGTCCTATGCTCAGTGTGTGCTTAACTTCGTAGAAAACTGCCAGTTTGTCAGAGCAGTTGTGTTACTCTACTTAGTGCAAAGCAGTGTGTGCAAGTTGCAATTGTTCTAAGTCTTCAGCATAATCTTAAAATTTTTAAAAGATTAATCATTCTGAAAGATTCATAGTGGTTTTTCATTGTGGTTTCAATGTGCATTTCCCTGATGACCAGTAATGCTATGTGTTCTTTTTCATAAATAAGCAATGACTACTGGCCATCAGGACATGTTTTGGTAAAGTGTCCATTTTTTAATTGGGTGATTTGTCTTCTAACTGGGTTGAAAGAGTTCTTATTTTTGGATACAAATTCTTTGTTAGATATGGAGACTGAGATGACACTCTTGCATTCTGAAGATTGTCTTTCATCCCCTTACCATGGCTGAAGAATGGCTGAAGTTTTCCCTTGTGATGAAATCCAACTCAACCATTTTTATAAGGTTTATATTTTTGTTGTTCTATCCAAGAAAGTATTGTTTGCCATAATACTGCAGATTTCCTCCTGTTTGCATCTAGAACTTTTATAATTATGTCTTTTATCTTTAGGGATATGATACACTTAAGCCAATTTTTTTTCCTATATATTATGAGTTAAGGAGTTAGAAAATTTTTTTCTCTTGTGGCTATATCATTGCTGAAGAAACATTTATTTAAAAAACTATTGTTTCCTCTATTAAATTAACATGGCACTTTTGTCAAAAATCAATGAACCATGTATGTATTAGCCTGTTTCTGAAATTTCTATTCTATTCCATTGATCTATTTATATAAGACCTCAAGCCCAAAACTACATAACATTGCTGAAAGTAAATACATTCCAAACACATGGAAAATATATCATGTCTTTTGACTAGAAGGCTCAAAATTGTTAAAATGTCAGTTCTCTTCAGTTTTATTATTGGATTCAGTGCAATACCAATCAAGACTATTAAGATGTTTATAAAATTTAGGATGCTGATTTCAAAATTTATCTAGAAATGCAAAGAACATAGACTAATAAAATCGTTTGAAAAGGAAGGGAAAAGTTAGGGGACACTATCGGGTTTGAAGACTTCCCGCACAGCTAAGTTATAATAATAGCGTTGTATTGCCAAAAATGTAATCTGCCACAATGCGTATGTTACAGAGAAAAAGAACCAGAATTTAGCCCCTTCAACATTTTTGCCTCCAGTGTTGTACAAGTGAATCTCAGAATGCTACCATATTCCCAATAGACGTGGGAAAGAAACTTTAACTGCCAAGGAAATTTTCCAGGAAAATGAAGAGAGAGTGCTATGGAGAGGAGGCTTGCAGGAGTGAACAGGACCCAGGGCAAAGATAGGAAGCACTCTGCATGAACAGAGATGTGAAAGGCAGTTCCTCGTGTTGCAGCATCTGCAGTACCAAGAATGAGCTAAAGTCACCTTTGGGTTGCTACCTTCGGGATGAGGTAGCACCCTAAAGAGTTGTATCACATTACCTTTTGGACCCCATTCTTCCACTCTTTGGAGATATGACACTTACTGTATTATTGGGAATAAAATTTCCTTAATTATAACGTAATATAATTTAGGAGATATAATATCAGTAAATGGCAGAGTTGGGATTTGAACCCAGTTCTTCTTGACATCAGTGGTATTTTCATGACTTTACATCATGATTTTCTTGGTATTCTTCTTAAAACAGGAATTGTCTATATTTTGCTATTAACCTAATAACAAGCCTGGTGTATACTTGACTCAAGTGAAGTCTCACTTGACTCATCCAAATAGTATAGATAAGGAATGCCTTCATTGTTGTATAGAGGATACACATAGCACTTTATGCATAAGTGGCATAGGCATGTGATTACTTTTACATAATACTTCTAATAGGGTTTTATTTATTTACAAGAGTGATGGTGGCACATTAATAGTGAAGACAGAAGAGTACTTGCTTGGCACATGGTAGGAAATAACGGATAGATAGATACATAGATGATAGAGTAATTATACATTATTCCATTAAAATATGTTTGTGAAAGAGAAACAAAAATAAAAATAGAGTAACACTTACCAAAAATAAATAAATAAAAATACAGAAGAATATAAAGAAAAAAATATTTGTGACTGTTCCTCACTATTAAACCAGAATTGATACAAATCGAGAAACTGCCCTCAGAATTCTTTTGCATCTGACCCAAAATAAAAATACCAGAAGTTCTGCTGGGGATGACATTCCTCATAAAACTGGCATTGAATTTCATAGTCTCAACTGATTAAAATAAGCTCTGGATGAAGTTCTGGAGGCCTAGCAGGAGGAACCTAGTTTCAGAGCCAGATTCAACCAATACAAAATCTGAAAAAAAGGAAAAAAGAAAAGAATACATATATTCTTCTTATTAAGAATATTATAAAAATTAATATTAAAAATATTTATTAAATTACTATAAACATAAAAATTATTATAAAAATATTTAAATCATTATTAAAAGTACATATAATATATTATATATTATATAGTTACAAATAATGTAATAATTTTAATTATAAACTATTATAAACCATAAACTATAAATTATAAACTATTATAAATACATAAATAAACATGAACAAATAATTATTTAATATAATATAATAATATATAAATTATAATATAATATATAATTATATAATATATAATTATTATATATTAATATTTATTAATATATACAGATATATACATACAGGTGTGTGTGTATATATATATACATATAGATATATATATCTGTAGACTGTATCCAACCAAGCAATTGCATTAGATTAACATAGAATAAGATTGTGAATTGAGGCAGGCATCATTCAGCAAAATGATATATAGTTGATAAAGAAACACATTTGTTTCTGGCAGAACTGTTGTGATCCCAGAGGCTGGGGTCATGATTGTAATGAAGCAAAGATACACTGTATTCTTACAGTCCAGGTGAACAGCCAAGAACTAGTTTCTCTGGGAGAAGGGTGTGCAGAAATGCAGTTTAAGAGACGAGGCCGAGGTGACAGTAATCTCTCTCAAGGGAACAGAAGAAACTACCTTGTCCTTTTTGTGATTGGTACTATGGGCACTAGCTTTCATTAGTGAAGGAGGAAGAGGGCTGGTTCAGTGGATAATGTGTCTGTTTCATATTACTTCCCAAGGTGTGATCATAAAGATTTTTGTGTATTTATTTGTTAATTATCCGTCAGCCCCATGAGAGCAGTTGTCTATGCCTTTTGCCTGTATTGGTGAGAGCTTGCCCTTGTTCAAAATCATGGAAACATAAAAGAATGACAAAGCCGAATGGACTCAGGTACACGAGGTCTCAGCCTCGTGGAATCACTGTGTCATTTTGTCAATAAGGAAAATGAGGACTCAATTGTAGTGAAAATTCTCAAGCTGCAGCAAGGGACCAAAAAAGAAAGGGTGAGAACCCATTTTGCTGTCTTTTATGTCTGGCTGTGATCCTTCCCTGCACTCCCACCCTCATCCCACCTCCTGTCCAGCCACCACCCCTCGTCCCGGGGTGAGCAGGACCGTCATTAATGGGATAGCACAGATCAAGGACAGCAGCTGGCGCACAACAAAGTCCATGTCGATATAGGTTAAATACTATTGGCTTTCAAGTTTTAGGTTCTAAGTTTTATTATCAGAGCCATTTTAATACTTTCGAAGGGTTTTTAGCATGATATGCTGATACATCTTTAACAATTTGCTCTCTGGGTTTGTTAGCTGGTGCTGCCGTAGAAAAAGTACCACAGACTGGTACAAAACAGACAGCAACAGATTAAGCAACAGAAACTTACTGTTTCACAATTTTGGAGGCTCGAATTCTGAGCTCAGGATGTCAGTAGGGTCAGTTTCTTCTGAGATCTCACTCCTTAGCCTGTAGATGGCTATCACACTGCTGTGTCTTCACATGATCTTTCCTTTGCATGTTTCTGTGCCTTAATCACCTCATCTTAAAGGACACCAGTCATATTGGATCAGGGCCCGTCCTAGTGACCTCATTTTAACGTCGTTACCTCTTTCAAGTCTTATCTCCAAATACAGTGACATTCTGGGTCGAGACTTCAACCAATAAATTTTAGGAGGACACGGCTCAGCCATAGCTTTTTCTATAAAAAAAAAAAACCCTGTAATTTGTTGCATTTTCTGATTTCTATGGGGGTAAATGCTACCTCTATGACCGATTTTAAACCACCAATATGACATGACTAAACAGAGTCAGAAAGATCTGCGCGTCTGACTCTCGTGAGTCAGGGTAAGCTGGCGCCAGCAGCATGTCACTGACAGTCAATCTTTTTGCCCTCAGAGCAAACTGTATTCTCTGATAGTCCATTGTTACAAAAGCATCATTTTAAACTGAATTGCATTTCCAAGTTCTGTATGAACTGAAAAAAAGGCATAATTCAAGAGGTCTCTATTAAGGTGAGGGATCCTGGAAACTGGCTTAAATTGAAAGATGGTGTTCATTCAGGGGGCCTGGGGCAGTAGATCTACAAGCATAATAGCAATTGTGAGGATACTGGGGACTTTAACTTGAGCCAGGAAGCCAGAACGGTGGGAGATTATCTAAAGGGCAAGTCGTGTTTCAAATGTGAATCCTTCCCTTATTTTGGGGATACTCTACTTTCTTTTCTCCCATGCCACTGATGTCTGCTGGTGTTTCTCCTGAAGCTCTGGTTTCAACTTTAACTTGAATGTTGGACTTCCCTGATAATTAGGCCCAGGGTGATTTTCATTATACTTCATGTTCTCTTCTTAAAATTTCATCCTTCCATAAAAAAAGGGAGGGGGGGCTGGTTGGCTCAGTCAGTTAAGCATCCGATTCTTGATCTCAGCTCAGATCTTGATCTCCGGGTTGTGAGTTCAAGCCCCAGATTGGGCTCCACACTTGGTGTGGAGCCTACTTCAATAAAAAAGAGTAAAACTTTTTAAAAACTTAAAAAAAGTATCCTACCATGGCTTATAATGTAATTATATATGCCCAGGCCCACAGCTAGATCTCCAGCCCAAGCTCTCCTCCATACTTAAGACTATGTCTAAATTTAGAGGTCTCATAGTCATCACCAATTACATATATATATCCCAAACTGTGCACATGATTTTCATCTAATCATTCCACCATTGAACTTTGTTTTAGAAAATAGTTTCAAAATATTTCTAATTACTCATTGAAAATAGATCAGTTAAGACTCTCTGATTGGGAAAAAAGTGAAGGGAAGGATTAAAGGGAAAAAATGAGCAGAGTATCATAGTCCTATGAGACAAACATCCAAACTTGGCTCTAGGAAGAAAATAAAAATTTTGACCTTTTCTGATAGGGTTTTCAAAGTATGTAGATGAAATGAATATGATATCTATAACATAATAGGAGATGATAAAGGTATCCATATGGTAAGAAATGTTCTAGTCTATTTGAGGTAGTACAATATTAATTATAAGTAGACTGTAAAAAATTAAATATATAACGTCGACCTTAGAAACCCCTCTAAAACTTCCATAAAAAGATATAGTAAAAAAAAATCAATATATAGATGAAAATAGAATACTAATAAGCATCCAACAGAAAATAGAAGGGACGCTAAGGAATTAAAACCAGAGGGAACATAGAGAAAGAAAATGGTCAAATAGTAGACATGTAGATACCCACGTTAAATGTAAATGGTTAGACACTTCAATTAAAACTGAGTAATTGCCAAAGTAAATTTTAAAAAATAAGACGCAGGATAGGCTAAGAAACACACTACATATATAAATGTATATGAAGATTAAAGGAGAGAGATTGGAGAAATACAGACATAATTCATTTAGTCATGTGAACATTTACTCAATCATTCAATAATCATGCACTGAGCTTCTACTAGGAGCTGAGGAGCAGTCAGAAATAAGAACAAACTAGATTTTAAATTAAAGAATGTTGTTGTTGTGGCTGTTGTTAGTGTTGTTTTGCCACCAAGATGGACTGCTTAGGTTCCCTAAGGGTAGTACTTTTGTATATTGAACTCTTCGGAAAGTTGACTCTGAGATCCTTATGTGTTAAGTGTAAGGGGAAATGTTCCAGGAAAGCATGATTCCATAGGCAGAGAGGTTGACCAAGAAAACAGTTCCAACAATGGCCACAGGTGATCCCACAGGGAGCTTTGAAGCTGGGATGCCCCTTTAGAGAAGTCTTACCTTACTTTTAGGTAAAAAAACAAAACAAAACAAATAAAACACAGGCTTTGTACCCCTGCATTTCCCAGCCATTAGGTGTGGGCAAACCCTCAGCCCCTCAAGGGGCCATGACCTGGGCAGGGTGGGTGTTTTCGGCTCAAGGCAATTTTTCAGGAGGGATTCAGCTGAGATTCAATGTCTTCCAATGTTCCAAGCAGGTGGGGGGGAATGAACATCCCAATTCTGAAACAGAGGAAATGTGTATGAGTAGTGATGGAGCATCTACGACATGCACCATTTTATGTCTCCAGGATTTATCAGGATCCCTAGCATACATAGGTACTTAATTAATAATGCTAAGAATACAGTGTCTGCCACCAAATATCCCTGTTGAAAGACAAAAGGAGGGAGAGAGAGTTGCAAGTCACAGAAAATTAGATAATAAAAGTTGCAGTGAATGAATGAGGGAGACACTATCTCATGTAATCCTCACAAATCTCTTGGGGATAGGATTGCTAGATTTAGTAATTAAAATATAGGACACCAAGCTAAACTTGAATTTCAGATAAAAAATCAACACTTGTTAGTGTAAATGTTTCATGCAATATTTGGATCCTGTATGTATGTGTGTATGTGTAATGCTATACTTCATGGGACATATTTCATGGAAGCTAATTATGCTAAAACACTGTTCATTGTTTATTTGAAATTGAATTGAATGCAGCATCCTGTTCTTTTCTCTGGACAGCTAGGATAGGAGACTGAGGATATTGGTATTTTTTTTAAACAGTAACAATACCAAAAGTTATCAATGGTGCAAGAAATTTAACTAGCCTCGTTTAATGATTGTGATGATTAGTCTGTGATCATTAACTCTGTTTGTATCTGTGTTTTCTGAATTCCAAGGAGCTAGAATGCTTTAAATGCGCTTCCCAGTTTCTGCCCATGGGGGGAACTGGCAGGAAGATAGAAGGCAGAGAGGGGGATTTTTCCCTCTCCAGCTCTGCTTGTGCCTTTGGCATCAGTCACAACAACAACATAAGGCAACTCTGGGCTGTTGCAGTAACTCTGGCCTCAGCCCCAGCCTTCCTGGTGGTGGTTTCAAGAGCGCTCACATCACTCACATGTGAGCGGTTAGACATGTGAGCTCCTGGGATTCTGCTCAGCAGGAGTGTTGTGGGACTTGCAGCAGCAGCAGTACCACCGGCACATAGACCTGAAATGTGGGTTCATGAGTTCCAGCAGGGGCTATGCAAAGACAGGACTCTGGGACTGGTTATTTGACCAGGTTGGGGATCTTGGAGTTATTTTGAAATGAGGTTAGCAGCAGGGATGGAGTGAAAGAGGATGCCTGATTTAAAATTAGAAGAGAGTGAGCCATAAGAAAAGCTCCAGGACAGACCCCAGCAAAGAAGATATATATACACAAGACACCCCATTGCTCATGCCTCATGGGAAGTTATCAGGGAGTAGCCAACAATAGTACCAGTGATTTTTTCCTTCTTTCCCAGGTTCTAATGCAGATCCATTTTTACAGGTCTGAGGGACATCCGAAGGCTGGTACCATCTCATCTCATTTCTTGGTCCTTGAACTGAATTTGCTCTAGTTATCAGTTACTCCCTGCAGCACGTGGTCTCTGTGGCTCTAAACTCCATCTGTCTCTGACCGTCTCCAGGGACTTGCTGCTTGTAGAGGCCCGCTCGACCCTTTGGGTGCCAACTCTACTCTTGTATGTTGGCATCTTTCAAATTCTCCAATCCTTATTGTGTCCTGAATCTCTAGACTTGAGAGAATTCTAAGACGAGACATTGTTAACTCCACACAATTGCAAACTAAGAATGCCAAGGTTCCAAATCTTGACTATGCCATAACTGATTTGAGCAAACTATGAGAATCTAGATGTTCTCACTTACAGGGTAAATGAAAAGCCTAAGATGATTTCATTAATTCTCCATGAGTATTTAGTGAAAAAGAGCAAGTTAAAAATATGTAACTTAGCTCTTGGAATATGAGTCTCAAGGACTATTTTTGTGAGTAATTGGTACTAAAAATTAGTCCAATCATAGATGACCTTATTTATTATTTCTAAAAAAACAATATCAACAATCTCATCAGTGGGTATGAGAGTTTAATGAGATAATAAACATAAAGTGCTCTGGAAATTGGTAAGTGATAATAAATATTGGGGTTTATTATTGACTAGTTCACATGACTACCTCTTTTTAGATGATTTTGCTGATTTTGTCACTTCTTACTGAAGTGAGATTGATGCACATCCACTCAACTTTTTTAATCATATATGTTTTGCAGTTCCATTCGTCAACTAAAAAAGAGGAAGAAAGAACCAGGGAAAAGGGAAAGATGTAAAGACATAAAGTTCTATAGAAAATATACACTAAATGTCAGTGAAAGAAACCTGCTCAGTAGTTTCATGAGGACAGAAAGGGGAGTGATAACAAAGGGGCATGAGTCAACTTTCATTTTGATTGTTGTAATACTTTCGGGAGTGTATGTATAGCTGAAAACTTATCTGAATGTGTATGTCATATATGTGTGTAGTTTGTTTTATGTAAATTATACCACAATAATGCTGTTAAAACTCTACTTACGAGAATACAAGGAAAATAAAGACCTCAATCTGGTGAGTTAGAGAATTCAGATCCTTCCATAATAAGATTGAAAAAACATACCTTATTCCAAAGAAGGTGTGGGGCTTTGAAAGTTTTTTTGAGTAGGGAAGTAACATTGTTCTGTAACCTTGCTGAAAAGACCACCGGACAGCAGTGTGGAGGCAGCACTGGAGAAGGTTGAATCAAGGACCCACCCATCAGTCCCATTTGCGCTGCTTGGATATCTGGTCCTTGTTATCATGAGTTCCCAGAAAGAAAAAATGTAAAAAAAATTCCAGCAGACTTGAGTTATGAATATGAATGTGTGCTCCACAGGCTGGCTCTTCGTTGCATGTCTAATGAGCAGATCAAGGCTCCTGCAGGGGAAGAAAGGGCACCAGGTGCAGATGGAAAGCTGGCGTGGTGAGGAGGGCAGCTCTGCTTCAGCTCCTTGCCTAAGTAAATGCCTTTTCTCACTAAATATTGGACCTAGAAATGCTGCACCATCCCCTGTTTCATGAAACATCATGGATTGACAGTCAATCGTTTAGCCTTACCTAATAAGAAAAAAAACAACACATTACACATTCAACTTTAGAGACAGAGCCTTTGGAAAATTTTTAGTTTCAGATTTATCAGGTGATCAGTTATGATTGCTTGCAAAAAATACACACTTTGAAAGTCAAACTTTAGAGAATGTGACTTTGTTCACTGATGTTCATTCTTTCCAGTTTTCTCCAATGGAAACTACATTTTGTCCATGCCCAAAGCCATGCATGGGCTCATACTTTGTACCTACTCTAGTCTTTGACAGAAATGCTTTTTTGCTCCTTAACCTACATTTCTTCTATAAAATTTCACCTCGGCTGCCCTAAGCAGTAAGAAGAACTCATCTTTCTTTTTTACCATAAAGAAATTATCCATCTACTATTCAATCAACAAATATTTACTTGATATCTACTTGCCTAACATTTTTCCAGCCACTAAGGGAAAAACAATTTAAAAAGAGATAAAAATTCTTGTCCTCATGAAACTTAATATTATTTTAGGGAAAAAGAAAATTAAAATGATAATAACTAGCATATGTAGTATGTTGGGTGCTGCTAAGTGCATGTACAAAAAAAATAAAACAGGGAAGGACAATGGCTGCTGATATCAAAACCAAGAAAATGTGAAAATTAAGTCTAGGCCCCTAGAAGTGCCAAAGATGAAAGTGGTATTGTGAAGGCAGGTTCTAGACACCCAGGTGATGAAATCGCTATCGTTTTCTAGCTTTCTGAATTCAAGCTGGTCATTCCCCATCTTCTCTGATTTTCTTCAGCAATAACATGCAAAAATAGTGAAAACAGATAACATTTATTGAGGCTTGATTTTGTACATCGGGTATATATAATCCTCAAAACAACACTGTGATATGCATATCATTGTACCTAGCCCCTTCTTGGATAAGAAAATTGTGGCTCAAAAAGTTATATATCCTTCCTAAGAGTATGTAGGCAGCAAGTGGCAGAACTGAAATCATGTCCGTAGCATTCAGCATCCACATAGTTAAGGGGAGCCCTCCAGTACCTGTTTTTGACCAGCATCCCTCTTCCACTCCTTTACCTGAGTTATATATCTCTGTCCCTGTCCAGTTTCTGGGGTTCATGTGTTACCTTCTAGCTACATAAACCCCTCAACTGCGGTGCCCTCTTCTCGGCCCGACCCTACATTAATACAGTCGTGTTATAGAGACAAGGATTTAGCGGAACATAAGAAGAAAGGTCAGCAGAATCTGGGCAGAGAGAGATCCAGGTGGGCCCTCCCGAAGGTTATTTTGTTAACTGCGCTGGCTAAGCCACCACACATCCTTTACAGACTGTAACTATATTGAAATATTCTTATACACTCATTTCAGGAATATATCCTTCTTAGGAGAAACGGTGCATGAAACCCAGTGACCAAAATCAATAAAATATCTAAGATTACTTTTGTGACAACAACTGAAATAATAAAGATGGACAAAGAACTAAAATTCAGCACCACTATGTAGTAAGCACACGCCCATATGTATTACGTGTTCATGTACGTGTGCGTGTTGGCTGGAGAAGTAAACATACTATTTTTTTTTTAAGAGTTTATTTATTTATTTCACAGAGAGAGACACAGTGAGAGAGGGAACACAAGCAGGGGGAGTGGGAGAGGAAGAAGCAGACTTCCCGCTGAGTATTTGCTTTGGGGAAAGACCCATCCTCTCTGAGCCCTGATATCCGTAATTGTCAAATTAGAGTTAGCGATGACTACTTTCCAGGCTGGCGTAGTTTTAATGACAGCATATATGTGAAAACAATTATTGTAATTGCCAGCTCTTAAGAGGTGCTTCATACGTAAAATGCCAAATGAGGCCAATATCCAAAATATTTAATTTGAATTTAGATGAGGTAGTTTACATATTATGGACGATACGCATATTCTACCATTGTGTTGGGCCACAATGAGTTAATAAATCAAAATTCCTCTCTTTACTGACAAGACATTTTCACATTAAATTGTCACATTCAGTCATGCTCCACACCAAGCAAACGCCCACAGTGGCTGCTTAAAAACCATGAGTGCTGAAAGCAGAGTAAGGAGCTGCTGGCATCAATGAGTACGTCCTATGTCCCAGGCACTTTGTAATCATTTTATATTAAATCTCCACAAAGGTCTCAACAGCCATAGAGCCAGGAAGTGCTGAAGGTAGCAAAGCTGGCTGAGGGCTAGAACTGACCACATAGCCTGCTGCTGGACATACAGATCTGACCTGCGCCAGCCCTGAATCTCCCGTGTGCCTCCTGCTCGCGCCCCCCAATTCATTCATGTGTTCCCCAGATGCGTCCCTATGTTCTGGAATTCATAGTACATAAATAAAATATGACCTCCTCTTTCAAATGTGTCATGGTGTGTTTGGAACAGAATGTGATGTCCTCATCTGTAAAATGGGGAAGAAAGACCCTGCCAGTCTTGCTAGGCTGTTGTGGGAGCTGAATTTATATATTTGAATGTCTTTGTGGGTTGCAAATTACTCAACTAGCAGGAAGCCTTGCTGCTGTGGCTAAAATTCTTGGGCCAGACATCGAGATCTGTGTATTTGCTATGGGAAAAAAACAACGCCTTTGCCAAAGCCCACAGGAACTCTGAGCTTTCAAAACAAAAGAAGAGAAGGAAGAGTGCATCAATCATCCCTCTTTCTTCCCCCAGGAAGATGCCATTCAGAATGCCAACATTGCATAGAGCTATCCACTTTGCCCATGTGTTTTTAATTACTTTGTTAATTAGGAGGCAAACTAAAATTAGAGACAGCTCCATTTTTTCCCTTTTTTTAATATTTTCCACTTTTCTTTCTTGCATCTTAATTGTACCCTGCTGCTGCCAGACACCTCTCACGGGGACCTACAGGTGCTCCAGGACTCGAGACCTGGGGCTGGGTTTGAGGACCATGCAGGCTGGAGGTGAAAGAAGGTGAGTCAAAGTCAGAGGTATAAAGCACAAAGGCTGAACATGGAAAGATACAGCGATGTAGAGAAAATGCATATCGTTTGAATGGACACTGTTCCTCCTTAAATAACACTTATTGAGCACATGGTATGCAGCATACCACCACAATGACTACTAATCTCTGTAATTCCCGCCGCAACCCTATGGGGCAGATTTTATTATCATGCCCAGTTTCCTGATGGGGGAACAAATGAGAGAGGTAGTTTGCTTAACTTGCCTTAATATTTATAGTTATGAAATTATGAAATAGAGAATTAATTCTGGAGAATGTCATTCCATAGCTTATGCCCTAAGTCCTTAACTACACCACACAACAATTAGGCAAAGTTTGCTTGGTACTCACTCCTGTTTTGGAGGAGGAAACAAGACTCAGGTTCACACATGTCTTTCATGGTCACTGCATGTATTAATCAGCTTGGCTGTTAGAACAAAATACCAAAGATGGGTGGCTTTAAGAACAGAATTTTTTCTTTTCTCATGGCTCTGGAGGCTGGACATCTGAGACCAACATCGAGGGAAAGCAGATTTCATTCTGAGGCTCTTCTCCTGGGTTATAGGTGGCTGCATCTAGCTGTGTGCTCACATGAGATCTTTGTGTGTGTTCAGGGAGATCACAGGAAGCTCTTTGGTGTCTCTTCCTGTAATCGCATCCTGAGGGCCCCGCCCTCATGGTTTCACCAAGCCCTAATCACTCTTAAAGGCTCCGTCTCCAAGTACTGTCACCCTGGGGGGTAGGACTTCACATAGGCATTTTGAGGCAATACACATATACAATCCATAACATTCTGCCTCTGGCCTTCCAAAGTTCATATCCATCTCACCTACAAAGTGCATTCAATCCATCCTGACAGCCTCCAA
The DNA here is from genome assembly GCA_028534135.1 of Potos flavus. Taxonomy (NCBI): domain Eukaryota; kingdom Metazoa; phylum Chordata; class Mammalia; order Carnivora; family Procyonidae; genus Potos; species Potos flavus. Next base: position 2,006,833 of record CM052900.1, on the reverse strand, counting down.
AGTCTTGACTCATTCCAGCATCAATTCTGTAGTCTAAAGCCCCAAATCTTATCTAATTATGATCTGAATAAGGAATAGGTGAGACATGAGGTAGAATTCACCTTGAGCGGATGGAGGGGACGGGGGAGGTCCTTGCCTTGTTCCTGATCTTAGTGGGGAAACTTCAAGTTTCCTACCATTAAATCTGATGTTGGGTGTACGGTTTTTTGGTAGACAGTCTTTATCAAGAATTCCTAGCTGAGTGAGAATTTTTATCATGAATCAGTGTTAGATTTTGTCAAATTCTTTTTCTGCATCTACCGATACGAACTTGCAATTTTTAATTTTAGCTCGTTGATGTGCTTGAGTCTGTTGACTTTTGAATGTTGAACCATCTTTGCATACCTGGGATAAATCCCACTTGGTTATGGTGTATAATTCTTTTCACACATTGTTAAATTCAATTTGCTAATGTATTATTGAGGATTCTTGCATCTATGTTGATGAAAGATACTCCTCTGTAATTCTCTTAGAACATCTATTTCCCATTGTGGAATTAGGGCAATGCTGGCCTCATTGAATGAGTTGGGAAGCATTTCTGTACTCCAAAAGGAATTATAGAGAATTGGTATAACTTCATTAAATGTTCATTAGAATTCACCAGGAAACACATCTGGATATGTTGCTTTGTGTTTTGGAAAATTATTAATTATTGGTTTAATTTCCTTAATAGATAAAGGCCTGTTCAGTTAGTCTGTTCTTTCTTGTGTGAATTTGGGCAGACTGTGTCTTTCAAGGAACTGGCCCTTTTCATCTAGGTGATCACTTTTGTGGGCACAGAAATGTTCATAGTATCTCTTTATTAACCTTTTCATTTCCATGGGATCTGCAGAGATGTGCCCTGCTTCATTTCTGATATTAGTAATTTGTTATCTTTTTATTCTTAGTCTAACTAGAGTCTTATTGATTTTATTGATCTTTTCAAAGAATCAGTTTTTGATTCCATTGACTTTCTCCAAACGTGTGTTGTTCACTCTACGTGTATTTTGGCATTTTTTCAGTGATCTTTCTGTTATTTCTAATTCAATGCCACTGTGGTCTGAGAGCAGTCACTTTTACTATAATGTATAATTTGAATAGCTAAATATTTATTTACTATTTCTGATTGTGTCTCAGTATGTGAACTGAGCCTATAACCATGTGTTTTCCTCGTTTGGTTTTGAATTGAGTAAAAATAACTTCATTAAAATATAGGCCCAATGTTTTTTCCTTCCATTTTCTTGAGTGATTTAACTCTTACTAGCAAGCATGGCATTTTGTGAACATTTATTGATGATATTACCCAGTTTGTGGTGGGAGAGGTGTTTGACCATTATTTCAATGTATTGAATACATTTTAACTTAATGGGTTTTCCATTTATTTTTTGAGCAAATTTGACATTTAATATGTATGAGGTTACATATTTCCTCTGGTTCTAAAATTTCTTAGCATATAATGGCTTGTAATATTATTTTTTAGTTTTAAATATATCTCCTTTTTTCAATTTATATTCCCAGACCAGAGATTGTGTCCAACTTAGTTTCTTTTCAAAGTAACGCCTCTTAATTTTGTAAAGATATGCTATTGTGTTTGTTGCTGTGTTCTCTACTTCATTCATCATGCTGTTATCCTTATTACTTTTGTCTCCTTTCCTTTTGTTTTAGCTACTTGATTCATTTCCAACATTTTGAGTTTAATATGTAATTTATTTTGTCCTATTTTGCTTCCTGATACATGTATTTCAAGCTAAATATATCTAAGTATTGCCTTAGCTACGTCTGCTTTCATACGGACTGTCTCCCTATATTAACATACACTTTAATAAATGTTATTTTTCTGGCTGCAGAATATTCCATTGTCAATACTCTCAGATATATACATTGTTTCCAGCATGTTACTGTTGTAGATGATATTATGATAAATATATTTGCAATTAAAATTCTTTAGACTTGCTTAATTTTGATGTATTTCTAAGTTGTAGTTTGATCATTTTGGAATCTGACAACTGAGATTACTGAGTCAAAGATACGAAGTTTTTTGAAGCTCTTTTGATACCTTGCATTTCTGAAAAGCTCTTAAAACAATTTTATTATCATCATCAGAATGAAATATAGAATTTTGCCCCACTTACTACTTTCTCTAATTTAGAAGAATACACTTCTGCAAAAATGGGCCAATCTGATGACCTTCTGCTTGAATCCCTTAACAGTTTAACTTTGGACAAAATAACAAAAACTTTTTCATTCTTAATCTTTTAACATATTAGATTAAAAAATAATAATACCAATATTACTTTCTGTTTGAATCTTCTTGGTTTTAACAATCCACAATTACTATGTATTCATAGGAAAAATAGGAGAGTTTATATTTTTACAAGTTGTAATTATTTGCCTTATAGAAGTGTTCCTCAAATATTGGTCTCAAGCTTCATCTAATGAATGCTCAAGAGACTTTATGTTTAAATCTGTTTTATCTATTGAAAATTAGCATAGAAAATGTAAATTAAGAAGTAATTATTTATTACTTTTAATAAAACTAATTTATTATTTATTTATCCATTTCCATTATTTATTTATTTAATTCACTACTTATTTATTTTAAAATAACTACATTAATCGAATTACACATTAACATAAATGGCATGTTTTTACGTGCTTCTGTTTTTCAATGTGCTTCACATATTTATATTTTTCAAAAACCAAAGTGTTAGAAAGAACAGTAGCATTACTCTAGTTTTTTGGAAGAAGTCGTAATGCCTAGCTTAAAAACAGACAGCTTGATTCCCATCATCTCTGCTGTTGCATTCAATATTTTGTGAGTTTTATTTTAGTTTTTAGGGGTTGTAAAGAATATCAGGCCTCACACAGATAAGCAGTTGGGAAAGAAAAGTGTACTTTAATAACCTTTTTATATCATTGTGGATACTTCGAAGTATGTGTGAAGTTTCTTAGAGATGAATTGCAATATGGAATCTAAAATGAATGTCATGAGCTCTGTGTTGTGTTACACCCACACTCACTGGTCAGTCTTGCATTTTGAGTGCGTCTTTTACCCATGGTATTAACCTTGCAACATCATGCACTAGTCATTTAAAAATATCAGCCCACTGATTTTGTAGCTCTCCCAACTATGAGCATATTTAATTACAAAACATGAAGAAATAATTTGTTGGTATGGCTAGTATGTTCATAAGAAAAGTGTTGAAGTTTTGAGAAAGAGCCAATCTCATAGTAGGAGATAACAATTTTTCCAAAATTTGATTTTGATTTGTAAACTCAAATATTATCATTGACAATGATGCCAATCATTTTATTTATTTATTTAGTTTTATTTTTATTTTTTTAAAGAGTTTATTTATTTGAAAGAGAGAATGAGAGAGAGAACATAAGAGGGGGGAGAGGTAGAAGAAGAAACAGACTCCCTGCTGAGAGGGGGAGCCCAATGCAGGACTCCATATACCGGGACTCCAGGATCATGACCTGAGCCGAAGCTAGTCGCCTAACGAACTAGCCACCCAGGCGCCCCGTTTTTTGTTTTTGTTTTGTTTTTATAGTTTCATGTTTCAAATTTAACTCAATGAACCATGTTTCATTCATCGTTGCACAGGTTTTAATCATTGGGTTGCCTGGTGAGTGTAGAAGTCCAGTCCACCTTGGGTCTTTGCTGCATGAGTGAAGGTAGGGTACAGCTGTTTTTGTGGCGTTTGGCTAAAGTAGAAGGGGTACTAGGGAAATGTTTTCTGCCTTGTAAGGATGCCCCGTCCTGGTCCTTTAGCTAGAAAAACTAGGGGTCTTCCTTCCTCTCTCCATTCCTTCTTTCTTTCTTTCCTTTCTCCCTTCCTTCCTTCCTTCCTTCCTTCCTTCCTTCCTTCCTTCCTTCCTTCCTTCCTTCCTTCCTCCCTTCCTTCCTCCCTTCCTTCCTCCCTTCCTCCTTTCCTTCCTCCCTTCCTTCCTCCCTTCCTTCCTCCCTTCCTTCCTTCCTTCCTCCCTTCCTTCCTTCCTCCCTCCCTTCCTTCCTTCCTCCCTCCCTTCCTTCCTTCCTTCCTTCTTCCCTTCCTTCCTTATCTGTGTTTCCAGGTTGCTAGCTTCTTGCACTCCAAGTCTGGGATATGCAAGGTAAAAAGTAAGCTCAGGGAACTCTTTACTGTGTCTTGATTTCCAAAAGCTAATATGCTTTCTTCTTTCCACCTTTAAGAGTTTTCAATGTTCGTTTTATATAAAATATCCAGTGTTTTTAGTTGTACTTAGCAAGGGAACTAGAGGACAGTGTATCTCCTCCAGCTTCCAAGAAAGAGAAGTCTTGCCCACAGATTTTTATTGATGTATTCAAAATGTATTCTTGAAGTCTAAAATATGCAAGGAAATACAAACTTTCTTGCATTTAAGGGTATAATAAAATATACACCAGGGAGACTGGGTGGCATAGTCGACTAAGTGTCTGACTCTTGGTTTCTGCTCAGGTCATGATCTCAGGGTAACGGGATCAAGCCCTGCGTTGGGCTGGGCACTCAGCATGGAGTGTGCTTGGGACTCTCTCTCCCTCTCATTCTGCCCCTCCTGCTCATTCTTTCTCTCTCTCTCAAATAAATCAATAAATTTAAAATTAAAAAAAATAATAAGGTAAAATAAAATAAAGTGTACACCATTTAATACTGGTTTAAAAAAAAAGAAGATTATGGCCTTGATTTGCTGTGAGTGTTGGAGAATAAGATCATGTTTCTCTAATTTTCAGTTATCTGAATGCACAATTTTAAGATAAGTTGGGCAATGGCAAGATTCGGAAGAACATACCCATTACAGGATACCCAGGTTTTTAATTTTCCTTCTCTAATTTAACATTTCTCTTTCCTTCCACAGTCTTCCTCTCTACCTTACCACAGCCCTACAACCTCTGAGTATTTTCTCCCGATGTGATTCACACATTTCATTCTGTGTCAATGAATGCACATAACATCTTTTCATGCTTAGTAACAAGAATATTTTTAGGTTTTTCTTTTATGTGTAACCCTGCTTTATCTGATTCTATGTGATTCAAAGGAGCTAGTCATACATGCCCCACGGAGAGAGAAAGAGAGAGGTGCACACAAATCTTAAGTGTAAAAATATTGCATTTTCCAAAGTAAATGCGCCTGTGTAACCACCCACCTATCAGATAAAGAAATAGGATATTTAGGGTATTAGCAGCTGTTCAGAAATATCTCTATCACTATCCTGTCACTATTCCATCACTTTCTGAAAGCTAACTAATTTCCTTAACTTTTAACATCATAGATTAGTTTTGTCCGATATATAATATGTGTGTATGTATGTATGTGTATATATATATATATAAAAAATATAAATTTTATAAAAACAATGTTTGTGCTTTTTTGTGACTTTTATAAAATGTGATATTCACTGATATTGTTGTGTATGGGGGTAGTCCATTTCTTTACATCACTGCATAATATTCCACTGTGTTAACATTTTTTTATCTATTCTACTGTTCACAGTCATTGTATTGTGTCCAATGTTTAATGTATGAGATAGAAGCCAGATTCTATCTTTTTTAGTACAAATATTAATTAATTCAGAATCCCTCATTGGAAGAGTATTTTTCCCTGTACATTTTAGCTTTGTAAATACCAAATGCTGCATAACGGTCGATCTGTTTCTGAGCTCTCCTTCCTTTCCCATTAATGTATGCATGTATCTACTCTAATGCCAATAACAAGTCTGAATTAGAGGCTATATACATCTGATATCTGCTAGTATATGAGAGATGGCTTTATTTTTCTTCTAAATTGTGTTCACTTGCTTACCCTTCTGATTTCCTAGTTGAGAGTTTGAATGGAACTTCATGACTTGACAGGACAGATTAGAAAGAACCATGTCTTTCAAATACCAAGGATTTTAATTCGTGAAAGAAACATATCCCTTCATTTTTGTATGTTTTATTTAAACCATTTCAATAAAAAAATTCTTCTGCATTTTCATCCTTTTTTCCCTCTCTATATCTTAGTCTTATATATTCTACTGACTTATTTTTTGCTTCAATAATCCTCTCTTCAATCATATTAATCACTGTTAATATGATGTATTGAGTTCTTAATTTCAATTATTTAATTTTATCTCCTAGAATTTCAATAGAATTCTATCTTTACCAATGCTTATTTTCTGTTGTCGGTGTCCATCAAATCATCCATTCTCACGAACATAATAGCACATTTATTTTACTTTCTGTGTCTTGTAATTTTAATACATAGATATCCTGAGTACTTTTCTAATGTCTTTTTTTATTTCAGTTTAAATTATTTTATTTTTGTCTCTAGTATGCATGCTAATTTTTAACTGAATGCCCTGAAATATTTTAGAAATTATTTAAGGTTCTGGATAGTCTTATATTCCCACATTTAGAATTTATTTTCCCTTCTCTAAAATAGGATAGGAACAAATCACCTTAATCTAGTGTAAGATTGATCTGATTTGAAACTGGGGGTCAATCTTTATTAAAGCTTATTCATTTCATCCCTTCCTCCCATATGTAGCCTGTTGGAAGGCTGTGTGTCTTTTCGGAACCCTCTTCCTGGTAGGTCCTGTCATTCAACGTGTATCTTCCCAAACCTGTTAGAATATTGGATTATCTTAGTTTTTCAGCTTTTTACCTAAATTCCACTCTACTTCTCAATATAGCCAGTGCTAATGAATTGGTAAATTCCCGTGTGGAAAATTGGCATGCATATTGGATTATCTTTGCATATTTCTTTTTTTTTTTTTTTAAGGACTTTCCCCCTTCAAGTCCTGTAAGCTTAGTGGCTCAGTGTTGGTTTCAAATATACACGCTTTTTAAAATTTTGTATCTGGTTCATCAAATTGTTCTCCTTGGGAATATTAATCTGATACAATTTAGTTTTCCATAACCAGAAGCAGAAGTCTTCATATCTCTCTCAGCTTAATTCTTGTTGTAACTGTCCTAGAGCCATCTTCCATCATGGTGGAATTTTAAAACCCCATGTTCATCAAGAGAGACATTTCTTCCTGTCTGCCCCCAATTCTGACATATAGTGTCCAGCGATCATCAAAGCCACTATTTTTCAGATGATTAAAAAAAAAAGAAAAAGAGTTCTGTAACGTGTCTCTTCCTTCAGAAATGGATAAAGGAAGTATCCTTCTATTAATATTTGCAATTGATGTGAGTCATAACTAACATGTCTTGGGATGAATATTCATGTCTTATGCATTTGTGCTATTTTGTATACCTTCTTGAAGAATGTTAATTACAAAAAACAAAAAACAAAAAATTCCTCTTCCCAACATAGTTGTTAGTATTTTCCATTGCATTGCAGTCTTCTGCTTATGAAGAGATAGTGTCTTGGTAATAATTGTTTTCTGCTGAGCAGCTGTTTTCCTTAATAAAATGGTAGGAAAATTAGTCACGGGAACCCTCACGACCACTTGTAGTCAACTGCAGACCCAGCAGGAAGAGCCGAATTTGACTTTACATGGACTTGACCTTGCATGCAGACATTATTTTATGATCCTGGCCTGCGGAAAAACTGCTTTCCTTATCTCCTTCCCCCTCCGTCTATAAACAGCTCAGCCAATGAGAAGCCGGTCTAGTCGGAATTCCCAGTTTACTCCAAGGACTTTAATTTGTAATACCCTCCAACTTCCTTCTTTTCTCCCTAAAAACAGGTTACCTCCCCTTTGTTCTCTGGGCCACTCTGTGATTTTGCCACAACTTGTTTGTCCCAGATTGCAATTTTCTTTTACTCCCAAATAAACCTATCTTTTGCTGGTGAAATAACTGGTGGTTTTTATTTTGAAGTTGTGGAAACCATGAAACTGCAGCATGGCACATGCCCCTCTCTGAAGGGCCCACTAGTGAGGTCAGAACAAAATTTGTTGACAATCAGTAGCAAGTTTATAGGAAACTCTGAAAACTTTGTTGGACTAGACTATTTCCGGCTTCATTTTTCTACTATTATTTTTGTCCTAATTTCTTCCAGTACCTTTACCAGTTCTGTTGAATAATGTAGGAATCATTTTGTTTGTTTGACTATCCTGTTTGGTTCTCTTTTATTTTTTTGGGGGGGGAGTAGTAACTTTAAAACCTTTAAAAATGTTGATAAAACAGTGTGAAAGTGATGAACTAATTAAAAAGAAATTTGTAAAAAAAAAATCTACAACTGAATTGTAAATGCTTAAAGAATCAAGTATTGTTTTATATATTTTGAATGAAGCTAGGTAGGAAGCAAGTGCTTTAAACAAAATATGTGCTGAATAACAAATTCTCTTACACTTTTATATATTATTTTCTGTAAGTATATCTGGGATTTTCAAACATTAGGTATTTGATAAATGTTAAATGAATTAATCGCTATTTATGAAGTAATAATATATAAATTAAGTGAGAGGGAAGAGAAATTAAACACACCAAACTCACTATTACTTTGGGACACAGACACAAAAACATATTTAATACATAGCAAATTAACATAAATTTTTCTCTAATTGATATGAATTACTTAGCTTTTCAGTACTGATACATGTAGAAATCTGAAGGGCCGAAAGTGTTTGCACTTTTCTTAAACAAGCAGACTTTTTTTTCCCTCCAGAATGCAAATTGTTCCTGAGGACTCTGAAAGCACCCCCTTGCTCTCTAGGCATTAGAGTGGCACAAAGAGAGGGCTCTCACACATCCCTGGATTTTAGTGCTTATTTTTTTAAGCGCTAAATGATATTTAAAATATCGTTTTTGAGCCCTCGAATAGTTGTTTAACTTTTCTGAGTTCAGTTTCTTCAGTGACAAATTCATGAATAAAATAAACACATCATTGTATTCTTTGCAGAAGCTAAAGGGGTCAGTGAACAATGAACATGCAATAAGAGGGCAGGACTAAGGTCGGGTTCTGGCATTTGGGTTTCGGTATAGTGCAGATTTCCACAGCTGGCAAACACGTCAGGCAGGAGAGCTGTGTCTCCACCCCCAAAGGAGGGGAGCGCTCACTTGGGCATGGCCAAAGGGCCAGCAACCCTGGTCGGAAACAGAGGAGAGGGAGGAGGAGTTTCTAGAGGGAAAAGGACAAGCTGGTTGTTTTACGCAGAAAACCATGTAACCAGTCATTCCTCTCCTATTTTATTTATTTTACTTCATTTTTTGAGATGGAATGTATAGATTTTATACTGTTTTGTGGACTTCAACAATTGAATCCATCCATGAATCACTTCCCAAAATAAGATCTATAATGCAAGTTCCCTCAAGACCCTTTCCAGTCAATTAACTACCTCCTTAATTAATTATTTTCTGACTTCTAGCACTGAAGGTTGGTTTTCTATGCACTTGAAATTCACATGAATGACATCATGTGTTAATTTATTTGTGCTTGCTTCTTTCATTCAACATAATGTTTTTTACTTCCATGCATATTGTCTCATATGTCAGTAGCCCATTCCTTTTCAGCAATGAGTGGTATTCCACTCCATGAATATGCCATAGTTTATTTATTCATTTCTGTGTTTGGTTGACAAATTATTTTACTGACTACTGGCCATATTAAATAACAGTTCTATGAATATTTGTACACAAGTCTTTTTGTGGACATGCATTTTCATTTATCTGTAATAAATGTTTTAGACTCTACTCAAGTCCATGCACAAAAGTCAATTCAAAATGCATCTGAAATTAAACTTCAAAGCTAGAACCAAAAAGTTTCTAAATGAAAATATTGAAGAACATCTTGATAAGCTTGAGGCAGACAACACCATTTTAGAACATTAAAAAAAAATCTCTAGCATTAAAATGTATATCCAGAGGGTATTATGCTATGTGAATTAAGTCAGACAGAGAAAGAAGATACCATATGCTTTCACTTATATGTGGAATCTAAAAAACAAAACAAACAGTCTCTTAAATACAGAGAACAAATGTGTTTGCCAGAAGGGAGGTAGGTGGGGGGATGGGTGAAATAAAGAACAGAAAATATATTAAATTGGTATTTATTATATTAAACTTTTCTGTTTGTCAAAAATTCCTATTAAGAATATTAATAAGACAACACAAACTTAAGGATTATGTACATAGTATACATGAAGTAGTTCTGTAATTTAATAGTAAAAAACTAATACAAATTGGGTAAAAGTTTGAATATATGCTATGCAAAGAAGATAAATAAGTGGCCAAGAAATACATGAAAAGTTGCTGAACATCATTAGTCATCAGAGAAATGCCAACTGACACTATAGTGAGATGCATTTTGCTATCCATTAGAAGGGCTGAAATCAAAAAGTCTATGAATACAAAATGTTGGTGAGGATATGAAGCTGATAGAAATGTCTACAAACACCTTGGAAAATTTCTTGGCAGCTTCTTAAAAAGCCAACCATATATCTATGCTATGATCCAGCCATACTCAAGCACATTAATTGAACATTTCCTAAATGCAAGACAATGAACAAATCAAATTTCATGTGTATTATTCAATTTTATCCTCCCAATGATACTCTGAGGAGGGACTAATTGCGTTCTTATTTTGTAGATTTTTAATCTAATTACATGGACAAGATCAAAATGTTGACAATGGTCATAGTGGGAATGGTTCTCTCAGTGAAGAATCATGGTCTCATTATTGGTGACTAAGCCACTGAAAGATTTATAGTTTTTCATGGAGAAGACAAAAATGCAGAGGTTTGGTGAGATAAAGTTGGCCTGAGACCCCAGTTCTGAATCTCTTCTACTACACAAACTGTTTGACCCTTCTGAATCTCAGTGTCATACCTAGAAGGTGGGTAGAAATGGTGGGTTATTTAGAGTAAATGGACAGCACATGCAAGGGGATGAACAGAAAATTTGCACTAGGGCATTAGGAAATGCACGTTCCTTTCCTTTTACTTTTTCCCTTTTCCTTAAACATATTCTAGTGCTTGGACACTTTCATTTTGAAACGTTAGACTCAAGTGCCTCCAGTTTTGAAAAATGTAAGTTTTCAATGTATCTCTGCAGAACTAGTATCTGCTTTTCTTAAGAAGTACTAGTTTGAGAAAATGCTGGGGCTTATTCATATGTGGGGACTCTAAGGTTTACAGAACCTTTGACTCTGTGTTCTAGATTCTGTGCTTTCCAATGCGCCTGCAGATTATAGGAGGGGGTCCAGTCTGCAAGAAAGGCTTGTAATTGCCATGTTACGATGATGAAGTGGATTTCAGCCATAAATACTTCTATAGTGAAAAGGGAGAAAAACCTTCAGGCTAAAGACAGTCTTCAGTGAAATGTAATCATCAGGAACCTCTTGCTTATCATTTATATACTCTCTTCTTCCAAACAGAAGGCAATAAATGAGGAGTTCGTTTTCTTACCCAATGTTCAGCAGAGATTGCCTCCTATCACTTCGATCTCCTCAGTATCTTTCATGTATCCCCTCTTTTACATCTCTAATTGATGGGCCCAGTGATCACCAAAGGCACGTTTACTGTCATACTCTGTTAGTTTGAGAAGGGAAGTGGGACATCCATTTGAGCACAGAGTATGGACTGAAACAGAGGAAGCAGAAGGTAACTACCATGCACTTAACTACCCCCCTTACTCTATTCTGGGCACTGCATTAAGCATTTGCTGTCTTTTCTCATTTAATAACCATCATATGCCTTGGAGATTGACATTGGTATGTCTCCTTTATAGATAAAGATAATGAACAGAATCAAGCAGATAGTCACTAAGCCAGAATTTCAACCTTACATCTCATTGCAAAGCATTATAATTTGTCCTCCAAATAAAATTGGTCTAGTGATGGTGATTTAGTGGTGTTGGTGGTGAAAGACTGATGTGGACGTTACGGTGATGGTTATTACATTGGTGGTAAGATGATGTGAGTGAGCAGTCAATCCAGAGCAGGTTATGCTTTGGGACAGAATAGTGATCATGCACTCCATGAATAAACAGTTCCCAGCACTTGCCAACTACGGATACTAAGTTAATTAAGCTATTTCTCTTATCTTCAATCAGTTTATGGTCTGATGGAGAGAACATATTTAGGAAAATAAATACACTTATGTTCTTAGTGTTCAGTGTTGTATCAGTATCTCAATTCGGTGAATATTCTGTATGACTTTCAGGGGCTGTGCATGGTGCTGGAGGTTGAGGAAACAGAAGAAAGTTCTTCATGGTGCAGTGGGAAGGAAGAGTGAAGGGATAAGGCAGCATGTGCCGGAGACAGGAGAGCTACCGACCATGTGTTGTGAGCTAAGCTGTCCTAAGAAGAGTCCGTACAGGGGGCAGCCGATAAAAACAACCTGCAAAAGTGTGCATGTACTCCAGCTCAAAGAAATGACCAGTAAAAAGCTAAGGAAACCCGAAATAGTGTGACATGTTTCAATGATGTCTAATGAATCAGTACATCGGACCCTGGTATAAGGGAAAAGTAGAAGAAATTAGTCTTGAGGTCTAACCTGAGTCTATGCCATTAAGGGTCTCTTCTGCCATGTCCTGAGGTCAAACTTAACCGTGGGGACAATAAGGAGTCATTGCAGGATTTTAAGAACAAGATGGACATGGAACGGTTTGCTGTGTCCCTCTCTAAGGACAAGCCTGGTCTTATAAGCCTCTCCTGCATACTGGCAGAGGCGATCTCCTAGCCAGGGGAGACAGCCCGACTGTTGTTGCCAGCGGCCTCCATGCCCATCAGACCTGGCGGAAAACATGCACAGTGACTCACTCAGTCATTCAGCAAACACATTATATGTTTAATATGAGGGAAATTAGTGTGTGTTTAACTTTTGGGAGTTCATTCTCCAAGGCAGGGGGACAAATGAAAGCATAAAATGGTTTACTTCTGCAAAAAGCCTGGAAATTATCCTCATGACTATGCCTTTGTTTCAACTTGTCTCTTCATCTAGAATTTTTAAACTATAATCCAGTGTGTGAAAATATCTGAGAATATGGATTTTGATGTGAAATAGGTCTCATGTGAATGCTTGGCCCAGAATGGCTTGATTGATGTTTGGCCCAGAGCTTTAACTCAACCTCTCTCAGCCTTGGTTTCCTCGTTTGCAAAATACAGATTAAAACAGTACATAATGTGAGGGCGTAAAAAAATAATGCATTTAAAATATTGCATGTCAGTCACATAGTAAACACTCATCGTGCTAGCCATTGTCATTACTTCTAATTGTTACTGGCTGTGCTGCTGATACACTCTTCCAATTGTTCTTCTTATCCCCAGTATATTTCCTGACATTTGAAATCTCCAGACCTTCCAAATCAGCTACAATAACAATTGCCCCTGCTCTCAATACACACAATCACCTTAGCTTTTAAATCAAAGCCGCGATCTTTTCCATTATTCTGCATCGTATGCCCTGTTAAAAAAAAATGAACAAACTAGTATTGTATAAGTCCGTGCCAGCTTTACTGAACCCACCATTTTGTTCAAGCTCTGCTTTCTGCTTGAAATTTTCCCCATGTTCTGTTTCTTGAAATCCTATCCTACTACTTTCATGTCCTTCTTTCTCCAATTGAAGGTACCCCTCTTCTGAACTATCTCAGTATCAAATATATTTATTCTCCCTCATTGACATTTGTGATATATATTCTTGGATCATCACTTTCACGAGTTTGTGTTATCCAAATTAATAAAGCCATAATGCACGCTATTTTTGAGTACAATATCCTTCATGTTTTGCAAAGTCCACAACCCACAGTATCTCTCATGTTTACAACACCTCCCTGAGATAAGTATTATGGGCTTCTTTTGCTTAAGATGACCATGAGGTGCAGAGATTTGAAGGAATATTCTAACATCACTCAGTAAGCAGAGAAAGCAGGTCTCAAGCCAATGTCTGACTTCCAAGCTCATTCTATTGTACCAACTTCTTTCAAATTTGCCTTCTCCTCCTGCTAGATTATAAATTCTTTGAAATCAGGAAAGTGTCTTATTCAGCTCGGCATATCCTCCAAGTCCTAGCCTTGAGTCTATTTTTCAACACAGAGCTAGCTGCTGTGCTCTGCATTTTCACATGTTATTTCAAACACTGCTGGCGATAACTCTGAGACAGGTGTTATTATCATTGCTACTTGAACTCAAACACAGAGACTGAGACAAGGAGGGGCTGAGTGATTAGTTAATCTCTCCCATATGGCAGGGGCCAGATTTGAAGAAAAACAAGCAGCAGCGAGCACCAGCTCTGTGCTGGGCACGAGCTCAGGCATGGTGGGAACTGAGAAGCAATCACAGTCCTTGGCAGCAAGACACTCCGCATCTAGGAATGTAGAAGGTGTGTGAGGAAGGCTATAAAAAAAATGGTTTTAAAGGCAAACAGAAGTGTTTGAGCTCCAACCAGCAACCCCCCTGTCTTAGTGATGGCTGCATCATATTCGGCCCATACATTCTGACGGCTCCACTCAGTTTTATCCAGTCTTCTTCTGAAGTTTGAAGTGTACAAGATTACATAGGGGATGTTATGGGAAATGTCTATTTTTGCAATTAATTTGCACTTACTGAGCTGAGAAATTTTAAGAGACCTAACTGCCTTACGGAAAATCCTCCCTGAGTCGTTTTGGGCCTTTTATTCTTAGGAACCATCTGTTGAGAAGCCTGGGCTCTTAGCTGGTAGCTTTAAATTTATCCTGTGTTCTTTTCTTTTTATCCCCAATTCTTCCGTTCCTTCCTTTCCTTTTTTATGGTTCCAGTAAAACTTGCGTCCTTTCCTCAACTTCCTCCAACAATCTAACAATGGTTTTTCCCTCTTCGTCAGTGGACATGTATGCATTTATGAATATTACCAGCGAACTGGTTAGTATTAGAAGAATGCTCTATTAAGAAAACCTATGGACCTTGGAGCCTGTGATTCAAACAGACTCTGATTCAAATATCAATTCCACCACCTTTCAGAAAGTTAGCTTCGAGTAAGCTCTATAACATGCTCTAACATAATCTATTAACCTATAAAATGGGGATACTAAAATTTATATTTATGACATCTTACAGAGAATAAAGATACTACAGTGGAGAGCTTATCATGATGTCAGGCATATGAGACCATCAGTAAATGGGAGATGTTCTTAGCCGTGTTGTTTAGCTGCCATCACCATGCAATTTATAAAATCCATGGAAGTACTAGATGATTCCATATATTTCTGGATGAGCAATACAAATGCAAAGCCACTGCCATGGAGGCTGCGAGTGAGCCATGGGGAGCACGTCTTCATACAGGTTGCATGTCTTTCTGGCCTACAGAGTTTGTCGCTCAAGGTTCTCCTAAGAAAACAAGACAGGAATTGAGTGAATTGATGTTTCTGGGTCTTGGACTATAATTGCTGCTCAAATATGTCTCTTGCTTTATGATTTATTAGTCCTGATCAGATGACCACAGAATAATCTTTCTGAACACCTCCTTGCTTACATTCTCTAATCTAAATACAACATAAGGTTCAAATTGTTGTGTTTAATTTCATTTAAATTTACAGTAATGTTTCTTTAGTTAATCTGCTCCCTTAGTTGTGGGTATTTGAAAAGTAGAAATATTGAATGCCACCACTTTGCTGAGCTCCTACAGAGCTCTTGGTCATTTCCTTGGCCCCTTGGAAGACATTTTTCCTTCCACAAGATCTGCCAGTGTCTCTCCACCAGGTAACAGAAACCTAGATTTAGTCCCTTCTTACATCTTGCAAATTCTTCCCCTCCAACTTTGGAGGACGTCCTACGGCGTTTTTCCGTTTAAACTTTTCCTGATTTTATGGCGACCAACCTGTTTCTCTGCCGGTGACACAGAAGTGAATTTCCTCCTAAAAATATGAAGGGAAACTCAACTTCCCACCATTAAAATTATCATTTTTCAGTAGAAGTAATTAATTTAATCTAATAAAATTTCATGCTGTCTACATGAAGGATCCATAGCCTTCCTATGAAGCTGACTGGCCTTATTTCTCACAGAATTCTAACCCTGACTACTGGCATGTGGCTTCCTATTCTCAGTCATCTGGTGTTAACGGTGTTCTGTCCAAACGGTCTGTTTCTGAATCTCACATAACTTATCAGCCGCTGAGAGCAGAGGTGACAGTTTCAGCTCATCCTGCTACATCAACATAATTTAATAAGGCAATATTTATTAGATGTCCAATGTGTGACAAACTCTATGCTATCAAGAGAAATAAAGCACTGTATCAAACATCTGAACAACTCATGGGTGGACACCACATGTCATGGTGCCCGGAATTTATAAAAGAAGAAGAAAAGGGATGCTAGAAGTTTCAATGAAGAAGTACTCAGTTCATCTAAGGATGGCCACAAAATCTTCACAGTTGGCTGATGCAGTGGAACCTCAAAGACTAAGTAGGAATTTTTTAGGTGGGAAAAGGGGTCAGGCTGAAAGCAGAACAAACTCAACAAAGATAATCAAAGGCAGAAAGGTGCAAATATTAAAGTATATTCCAGCAGTGCTATTGATTACAGTAACTACAGAAAAGGGCTGAGGGAAGAGATGGAAATATACAAGTAGGGCAGAGCCAAATAGGAGGATTTGTTGAGTCTCATACTTGAGATTAGACTTTATACTGTTGACCTACTTATCAAAGTATTTTAAGCTGGGGAGTGACCTTGTTAGATTTGCCTTCAGAAAATCTCATTCACGTAGTACAGGACATAATAGAGGCAGAGAGGCCCCGTGGGAGATTCTCGTGGTTACTCAGGCTGGAATATAAGGGCTTAACTCAGGGAGATGGTGAACATTCACAACTAATGACAGAGACTCTGGAAGCAAATACATGGGTTTGAGTTATTGCTTGTCTCTTACAAAAAAATATACTTTAGCTGAGCTTCATCCTCTAACCACACTTCACCTATATGATGTAGATAATGGTCTTACTCACCTAAGAAAAATGTTGTGAGACCCAAATGATATAATTTATTCATCAAAGTGTATTATGCACAGTAAATGTTCAATAAAGTGATCATTACTATCAATATTATAGCTACGGAAGTATTTGAATTGATGGTAGGAAACAAGAGACAGTTACTAGATATATGCAAGATATAGAATAACTAAGGAGAGTGACAGAGAGAGAGTTGAACAACACCAGGTTTCATTGGTAAAATAACAATGACATCAACTGTTATTATTTATGGACAACCACTGGCCTGACTACTTCTTATGTATAACACTATTATCAGTTACTCAAAGCAAAAAGGTATTTGATCAAGAAACTTGAGTAATAAGCCAATAATTTCCTAATCCAAATATTATTTCTTTCATCTTATTAAGTAAATATATCATAGAGGAATTCTTAATACACACCAATTTGTGAACACTGCGTAGGTCATTTTACATAATTCTCATTAAAATCCAACAAAAAAAATCGTATTACCCCACTGATCAGAGAAGGGAAGTTCAACCCAAGTATCTAAATGGGCTTGCCAAAAGTCAAGAAAATAGCAATAATAATACTTTTGCTATTTATGGAAACTCTAGCATATACCAAGCATTAGCACATCTACCTCACCACATACACCTCTATCTGTAATATTGTTGCCTGTCTTCACCCCAACATTATATTCTAAGGAAGGTCCTGTTTGTTAAGATTGATGCTTGGACTTTTTAAAAAAGATTTATTTATTTTTATTTTAGAGAGAGAGTGTGGGGGCTGGGAGGAAGGGGCAGAGGGAGGTGAGAGAAAGAATCTCAAGCAGACTCTATACCAAGGGTGGAGACCAATGCAGGGCTGAATCTCACAACCCTGAGATCACAATCTGAGCCAAAACCAAGAGTCAGAGGCCTAACCAACTGTGCCACCCAGGCGCCCCTGATTCTTGGACTTTTGAAAGGGAGAATCAGGAGAATGTTAGAGTGGTAGAAGGCAAAAGGGGTCAAATGGAGTCAGGACTTGGGGTGAGAGCAGTAGGTATTAAAGGGAAAAATAAGGTTTCGAAGAGATGTTGAAGGAACTATGGATTCCCTTCACGGACACTGAAATATGTATACATATATATTACTTATATAAATGAAAGTGAAGGACTAGGGTTACATAGAAATTACTCATATTTGCATGAATTATGTTTTTTCCATCAGAATACTTCTCTGGGCAGAAGCATATGGTCAGAGCTGAACATTCCACATTAATTACTCCAGTTCCTCATAGCAACCATGGATGGAAGGTAGACATCTGTGCCATATTGTATGTTTGAGGACACTGAGGTTCAGAGAGATCAAATTTTCATCTGTAGTCATATTGCTAACCATTCTCAGTGCCAACCAGATCCAGATCCCTTGGACACCTCCCACGTTCAGCCTTTGTCTGCTTAGGACTCACTCTCAGGTCTATTCCCCCAATAGACCTGAGGCATCTTTACGCTCATGGCCCTAGGTTTCAGATAAAGCCAATGGCAGCTTGAGCTGCTGCACACAAATTCCCACTTTCTCCTCTCCATTTTGAACTTGCTCACACTCTGGCCTCATTTGTTCCCCAGTCTGTTTAGATTTATAACCCAGTCTGTATCATTTAGTTAACGTTTGGACTTAGTAATCTACCTTCAGACAGACTTTGACTAGAGAAGGATGAGCAACCCCATTGCTTTGCCTTGCTAAAGACCCTGGTACACCACCCAGCCAGTACTTGCTGCCCTCAGAGCCTTCTCCTCTGGAGAGTGGGGAGAGATATACAGACTCTTAAATATTCACTTTACAAATCAAACACTTTTGTGTTTTACCATGACATGCTAATTTAATACTGCAAGTCCCCTGTCTTTCCCACTTCATTAAAATAATCACTGTCATCACTCTTTCTTCTATTATGACACTATTCATCTTGCAAACTGCTTTCACCTACATTAGTTATTCTAAGAGTCACAAATACCCCCTGAAATATAGGGCCACGGGAAATTTGGAAAATAGATGGGCAAAAAGCCAGTCATAAACAGCTACCCTAACATAACAGTGATGAGAATGAAACATCCCTCAATTTTTTATTCATGTGCATTTATCCTGCTGACGTGTTTTTATTTAACATTATGTAATGGAATTCCTTCTTGGTGATATATAAAACAACTCTAATTATGATTCTAGTTACAATAAAGCTATAATTTCCCAACCAACCACATTCACATGCTCTAGTTTACTCACATTATGAATCCATTATTACTTAACAAAGACTATTAAACATGTAATATATTTCTTGGTTTACAAATCAGAAATTTAGATTTCAGAGGCGTTGAATAGCTTGCTCAAGATAACCTGATACTTTTTACTATAAAATAAATCAATTCCTCCCTTTTTAAATTTTCATATGTTCTTCCTTTTCGGCTACTATATGTAATACTGAAATAATCTTCATATATTGTTTTTTCTTCTTTTGTGTCCAGAAATCAATAATACCATATTGTATTGTACACACACACACAGTTTTTAAGTCTATTGGCATAGGCTGAAGACTAAAATGCTTCAAAGTAACCAGCAGTAATTTATACTTATACCAGTTATTCATTTCACAGAACAATGGTTAGATTAGGTTGAAACATGGTTCCTCATTATTGCTCTAATTTTCACTCCTTTGAGCACATTTTTCCATATGTAACAAAGCGTTTGTATTTTCTCTTGTCTACATTAATCCTTTACCACTTGCCACCTGCCTATTGTAGTTCTAATGTTTTTCTTAAGCATATGCAGAGACTTTGTAATTATATTTATAGCCTAAGGGTTGCACATGGGTGTGTGTGCATGTGCGTGTATGGATGTGTATGTATACATGAGAGAGAAGTCTGATGATCCCTCCAGAGGATTCGTTTGCCTCCTCTGCATCCATCCCTCCTCTTCCGGCCACAGCACACCTGGCTTGCCTTTAGTAACCATGATCCTTCCACACTAAGCCCATGTGGTACAGGCATCATCAGCAATAGGCTCTTCCTAGCAATAGTAATGGTCTAATATCTGGGAACCAAATTCAAGATGGAGGCAAAGGAAGACTTGCCCAGAAATTTTGCTGGAACATCTGGGAAAGAGGTCTTCTCCTTACTCTGGAATGCCTAAGCCAGTAAAACACAATCTTGGAATTCATAGTGCCATTTTTTTTTTCCTCAAAGAAAGATTTCCTGGGAATAAAGTCACCATGAGGAGAGTAAAATAAAAACAGAGAGAGAGAGACATCACTGGAGTTTTCCAATTCTGCTAAGACTGAAACAAATCTTAGATTTGATCTTTTCGGTCATGTGAGACCCTAACTTAAGTCACTTGATTTGCATTCTGTCACTTGCTATCAAATGCTGTCTGATAAACTTGAATCTGCCTGCCAGCTTCCCATTCAGGGCCTCACTGGTTCAGAGAGTACAACTCGTCTAAACCAGCCTTTTCACTGAGACCCATCCACCTTCTACCACTCTTTCAATTTCCTCTGTCAAGGGTCTACATGTTGAGTATAAACCCCATCCTGAAAAAAAATAAAAATAAAAAAAAATAAAGCCCATCCTGAGTGTCCTCAGAAAAGAGCTCCCAGGTGATCACAAACCCCACCCCCAGTGATTTCTTAAATTTCTTTTTTTTTTTTTTTTTGATTTCTTAAATTTCTTGTATCAGATTCCCTTTCCTGGCATTCCACCTTTTCAAATCTGAATCCTCTGACTCTTCTCAGAAATCCCCATAAGTGGTATTTGAATGCCCACACCCTATGTTCTTTAAATACCCTCATTGTGCATTGCTGGCTACTCTTCCCTGATCCACAGGTGTATTCATGTTCTAAGTGTGGAATTCCATAGTGATGGTCAGGACAGAAGCGCACATTAACTCCCAAGCAGGTAGAAGGTACCTGAAAGTATCTTATTGACTGAATGATTGTATAGATTCGTTTAACCCCTATTCTGGCATATTAAAATCATCCTAAAGAGGAAAACAACTTTTTTTTTTCTTCTTACATTTGATACATTCATATGATAATGTTAGGGGAGATCATCAAGAAGATGTAACCGTTGGTCAACACTTAACCTGGATCTGGGCAACTGGAGGCTCCTCACTCCCTCCCATTTTCTTGAATATGCATTCGGCTTGCCTTCCCACTCCCAGAAGCTGCCCCAAACTTACAGCCTTGAGATAGTGATAAAATATTGAGATCATCTGGATGATTCACATGCCTGAACCCAGTTAAGTCTCAATATAAACTTTGATTTGGAGGGCAGTTGCCGAGATCTCATTTTATGTCCCAGACAGAAGTAAGTTCCTTTCTCATTTATAAATTCCCTTGCTTATTAAACCTGCCACCTACCAATCTGGAGTGACCTGCTTCTTTCTTTGGTCTCTCCCTGCCCTCCCCTATGGAGACCAGTTTCAGATTATGTCTGTGAAGCTCCCTAGGTTGCAAACTAACAAATGTTGTATTAGATGAAGAATACCAGGTGTCTTTGGTGCTAAACTTTATTGATGTGAATTTTATTAAAAGATATAATTCACTGCCTACGTTCATGGGTTGCACAGCTAAAGCTATTGCTGAAATTTAAACTTCCTAAAAAGCAAGATGCACATTATAAGGTCACAAGTGATCATGACAACCAGAAAATTACAAATAAATAAATGATTCCATTCAATTACGGTCCCAAGCATAGAAAAGGCAAACCACAAGAGGTTGAAGAAAATATATCCTCCCTTGGAATCATCCTTTGGATTAAACAGATGCTGGTTCTGGAATGGAATTGTCTTTCTGACCAAAACCTACTGGGAATTAAACATGGTCTAGAATTAATCTAATATTGTCTCAGCCTTAATCACATTGTCCTCTTTTGATGTCATTCTCTGGCTCTTTTAGGGAAGTTTAGCTGTACTCAGGCACATGTAATTCATTCTTAATCCTTTTTATCTGTAGACTTTCATATCTCAGATTTTGTTAATTGACAGCAGGATGCTTTTCTTTTCTAATATAAAATGAGAAAAATTGTTTTTCCCTGTGCTTCCTTCATTAATGTTTCTGGTAAACACCTTAAAAAGAAGGTGACTTTGTATCCACTCCTTACTCCCCCTTCTCTCCTCGCTCTTGCGATGGTGCCATGTTCCCTCCCCCTCTGGTAGAGTTGCCTACAGACATAGATGGACTTCTTGGTTGTGAGGTCCAGTACATCTTAATCATTCTCTTTCCGGAGAGTTTGATTCATATTTTGAAATGGTGGTGCCACATATATGACTTTAATCTAAAACATTTGGATTCAAACACAAGCTCAACTTTTATGATTTTTGATTAATTTACTTACTGATCTCTAAATATTTCCTTTTGGAAAAAGATTTTACAACAATACTTAAATTATATAATGATGGCATGTCTATCCTCTAAGTTGAATATAGGTGTTATACAGCCAGAGGTCATTTTTTATTTGCACATCTATGTTTTTGATATGCTTGCTCAATCATGACTAGCAATATGTATATTTGTTATTGCTATTTGTAAATACAACTATGGCCGTGTATAATATGACTTAGAAATTCACTGAACAGATTTTATCTAATTTCATGTATTCCTTAATAGCACTGAAAATAGTTTACACAGAAATCCACATAATCCCTTTTATTTTATTAAAAAGGCTCTTTTTGAGATTGTCTCAGTTCACTCATACGTACGCTCACACATATACACACCTTGCCTGAAAGTATACTATAATTACAGATTACAAATTAGAGCATTATTTATGCCTGAAGATTACATACTAATTATACATGAAGCTATTATGGGAAACTTGGCAAAGGCTATGGGAGCGATTGCTATAAAATTACAAGTGGATGCTGTTTAATTTTATGATTATTTGTACCATATGAAAGAGCGAGTTGCCAAAAATCAAACCAGAAGAGCGCTGTGAATCTGTTATCTATGTCCTTTTAATAATGTTGAGCCTCAGCAATGCCAACAGCACAGCTCCTTTTGGTTTCAAGGACAGTGGCCTTGGGGGTCGGGCTAAATTTAGAACGCGTGCCTAGGACACGGAAAGCACAACTGCTGTGAGGTATGTTCCCGATGCCGAGTTTGTAGTTTGGCGATAAATACTGAACTTGGAGCGAAGGGATAAGCATGAGTTACTCATAAAACATTCAACTTTCTTATAATAATAGTAAACATATAAACAGACACATGAATAATACATAATAAAATGGGAGCAGTGATAGTCTGCGCTCTCTCCTGTGTCAGGCAAGCAGTGTCGTCACCTGCCACCCCATCACTTCCTCACACCCGCTCGGTGGCGGCCAGCCTGTGAGGCACAATAGTTCTGCTTTAGAGATGAGGAACCCAAGTGTGGGGAGACAGCATGGAGCCGAAGTCACACACCCTTTGGAGACATTCCTACCTGAGAAGTCTGCCCCTAGGACTTGGGCTCCTAACTCATCCTTTTCAGGGACAGAGGATGCCAATTGTTCATTTTCCCTCAATTCCTTTCCCCTGCACATAAAGGTGCCCACAACAATGTGAGTCTTTATTTCCTTTTCTCCAGTCTCAGGAAGAGGAATCACGGCATCCATTCAAGTTCTGAACACTTTCGTCATCTGCTCCTTTGTGGTCCTGCCCCCTTTCTCTCTCCTTTATGGTCAATGGCCCTCCTTTCTCTGGACACATTTTCTTGGCTTCTGCACATGACATTTTACACACACTGAAAGGCATCCCTTCATTCTGCCTCTCCATAAATCTCCTCACCTGTCTTATTCAACACCAACTTCATCAAAGAGAAGTCTGTGCTCCCTTTGTCCCCAGTACCCCTAGTCACACTTCAGCTCGTGACGCTGCCTCTAACATCTCCGTGGAAGCATGGATCATCGTCTGGGTCCCTGTGTTTGAATGTCGTCCCCTACAGCACACACGTCTGTGCAAAAGGATCCAGTCTCTTCACATACACGATGTTCTTGATTCTAACTCTCCCTGTATTTTCTGAGCTACTGTGAGTTTCTTTACTAGATTCTACATTTTCTCACCATTTTATCCCCAGCTCCTGGTATGCTTTCTGGAGGATAATAAATGCCCAGTAGTAGTTAAATGAATAAAGAGTGAAGAGAAAAATACATTCCAAAGGTAGAAATTCCCTTTCATTCTCTATGCTCTGAAATGATATTTGCTCACGGACTTCTGTCTTTTCTGCCTCCTGACCCTAGAATGCATCTTCCATGAGGAGATCAACTTGTCTGACTTGGTCATACTTCTGTCATACTTGGTCATACGCAGCGTCCAGCGTGATGCCTGGCAGACAGTGGGCGCTTACTAACATGTGCTCCATAAATACACAAATGAACAAACAAAACAACAACAAAAAACAAAACAAAACAAAAACAAAGAAACAAAGAAACAAAAAAGCCCCAGTAACAAGAGTAAGAGCAGGGTGTGAAGAAAAGGAAGCTATTGAGGAAGCATGGGGAGAGCAGTCCGAGAGAGAAGGAGGAGGACAGACTGGGATCTTCTGTCGAGGAGTTTGACTCTACGTGTGGGTGTGAGTCTATACTCACGCAGTGTTGTGCTAGTGTGTGCGCGTGTGTTTGTATAAAGGAACCAGCATGCATTAAACTGTGTGTGTAGAAGACAACTCTCATATGTGGGACTGTATGGACGCATTTGTATCTGTGTGAAGGTATCAAAATGAATGCTTTATAGCTTCTGCTCTCAAGCTACAGAGAAGGGGAGTTGGGGGGTGGGTACTGTGCTCTAGCATCTACCATGTGCAAAGAGCAGCAGCGGGGACAAGCATAAATGCCTGATTGTATTTTACATCAGTATTTTAAAGTTTGTGAAAATGTCCAGGAATCCAATCTTTGAACACAGGTTTTTTTGGTTTATACACTTACGGGACTGATAGGAATAACCCAATAAACCACAGGTTCATACACTTTCAGCATGTGATGTGTGTCTTAGGGGTTATTCAAGGAGTTTCTGACCCTTGAACAGACGAAGAGGTTGGTGTAAGAGATGTGAATCATTATCAGCAATAGCTGCTCCAGCATACTCAATATCTATTACGTGAAGATGATGGAGGAGAGGTAAAGAGCTAACAGTGTTGCACTCGATACAATGGAAAGTAGCAGAACAGTGAGGTCTTTGCTACTGTCATAAATACATATCAGTGATGATGCCTCCCAGACTCAAAGGAAGACAATAAAAGGGCAGGAAGTGTGTCTACCAGGATAGGTTTATTCAGATATCTTATGAACCTTGTTTGATAATAGGCATTTAAATATTAGGAGCTCTTTATCCAGAGCACCTTCCTGCACAGACCTTCCTGACGGACTGTCCCGTGGGTCATAACTTGAGTGGCAACACAGCTGAATTGTTGTGACCTTGAGCTTTGGCAGAAGTTCCTAGACTCAAGAATTGGCTCTGCTACTTACTGGTTGTGTGACCGAGACAAATTATCCAGATTCCCTCTGGGCCTACTTTCATGGAGATAGAAAGCATTTGTACCTCACGGGGCTGTAGCAAGGATACGCTAGCACTATGCTTTTGGAGAAATCAATGAGATAAATGTGTAAAACACACTGCGTGGCACACAATAAAAACTATTTTTAAAAACCATTAACACAACTGTTCATATCCGTTTTTTTGTTTGATATTTATAATTTAGGTTAGAAACTGCTATTTTTTTTTTTTCATTTTCTACACAAGAAAACTGATTCGGGGGACTGAATTGCTCATAATTATTCAGCGTTTATCCTCTTTGCCTTTTAACCTGAGCCACAGTCCAGTACCCAATCCATACAAGCTCAGTGTCCTCAATGTTTCCTCCCCCTTGTGCGTCCTGGGAGGCTCTGTCCTCTATTTGGATACCTTCCTTTTCTGAAGTGCTCAATGCTTCAGATTCTGCTGACTTTGGTTGTAGGTTCTTTATTTCAAGCCTATTTGTGTCTCTGTAAACCAGGTCCTTGCATTTTGTAGTCTGGACAGTCCCTGTGATCACTATGCCTAACTGTCCTCAGGAAGAGACCTTCCATTACCATCTGCCCCATGCCCTTCAACTCCCCTACAGATTCCCTACAATTCCTGCCTGAGTCCTATGGTCAGGACATGCACCTGCCTAATCGGGAGCACAGATCCCCCCTGGGGAGAAAACCCAGACTCCAGATTGGACCAGACTTCTCATACCCCACTTTGATTGATCAAGGTCTACATCTTAATCTGCTAGCTTTGTCCTCTATGTCCCACCTGTCCTCAGATGCCCTGATCCACTGACTCAGTTCTCGTCTTCCAACAATAGCAGCACCGCAGACATAGTGCTTCATTTTGTCCCTTCTCCCCACAAATGACTCAGAGGTGCTCCTGGATACTGTGTGTCTGTAGTCATAGGGGAAAAAAAAAAAAAAAAATCCTACTTCATTCACTGCACATCCATACCTGCTAGAATGTTTTAACCTCCCAATTAGTAAATGGTGTGCTAAGACTTGAGCCTTTTCATTTCTCCATTCCATCATTTTGTGATTTACTAATGACCATTCCAGTACACACTGTGGAACATGCAGACCCACAAGAGAAAGCCAGGTGGCCCACAGACAGCACAGGGACACAATGCTAACACAAGTACGATGTCAGCTTACAATCAGCTATTAAAGTGTATGATATCAAGAGCAAGGATGCTTTCAAAGCTGGGGGAAGGGCCCCAAATGGGGACACATAGATACTCTCTCTGTCATCTGGATCTGTCTTGAGGCCAAATCTTTGGCTTTCATTTTGATTTAGTCTGACATTCTTACTGGGGAGGAGGGTAGCCAGGTGGTGCCAGATGGAGATGCAACAATGTTACACAGAACGTGTCCTCTGAGGACAGCTGCACAAATACCACACACCTGAGCGTGCCCTTGCACTCCTCTGAAAGGCTCCACCACACTCACTATTTCAATGGGGCAGCTGAGTGGGATTAACACATCAGAGGAGAGAGATTTTTGGGTGGTGAAGGGTGTTTGCTCGTCCCGCATTTCTCTTTGTCCCTTCACTAGTTAAATCTAAGGGACACTTTTACTCAGAGCCTGCTATTATTTTGCCTTGACCATGGTATGACCTTCATTTCTAGGAGCCGACTCAGATGAAAGATTCAGGACTGGCATTCGAGTTTGTAGGTCATTCCCCCTCCCCTGCCTTATTACCAAGGCTGTGGAATTTATCTTTGGTTATCTTTATCTAATTCATAAAGGTGTCTGTATCAATCCAATGAGATAACTCGAGATGACAGGGAGAGTAGGCATGATTCACTGTGAGGGACACTCTGAGAAGCATCCTCCATTCATTGTTCCCACGTCAACCATGACCCTTAAGCCAACTCACTTAGAATGGAGAGGAAGCAATCAGGCATCCCCTAAATATATTTAGAACGTGTCTGTCTCTTGATGATGATGGGGAAAGAGGATGGGTTTGAAATTACCACAGTTCCATTACCTGCCAAGGACAAGAGTAAGTTTATTCTAATTCAAGGAACAAATTTAAAGCAAGGCTGTACTGGCTTTAATAACCCTGCTTCACTCCCACGTCCTCCCAGAATCTCCAAGAAAAGCATACACAGCAAAGCAGGAATGAGAGAAAGAGGTTGAACAGTTTTCATACACTTTGGTTATCAACATATGATAGCGGGCGTTATTCGGGGAGAAAACATTTGCAAAAGTGGGCCACTCCTCACCTCCACACTGGAGTAAAGCTTGCAAGAAATTGTAATGGACAATCATTTTGTTTTACAACTCCAAATGTGTCATTTGAGCTCCAAAGTACTTCAGTGATTTGCCTAAAGCTACTCAGAGAATTAACACAAAGAAACAGTGTTACATCATAAAAGAGGAGGAAGGCTTTGATGTTAGACCAACAAAGTGTCTGATCCTGGTTCTTGCCTTGTGATGCAAGTGATCATATAAGCAAGTTTTGTAAACTTTTTAAAATTCAACTCTTTCTATTTTTTAAAGTGCAGACGAAAACGTCTACCTCACTGTGTAATCTTGAGAATTAAAAGAAGAGAAAGAGAATTAAAAACGTGAAAGACACAGAGTTACTATAACAATACCTAGCACATAGTAGTTTCACAGTAATTCCAATTGTTCGGTTTCATCCTTACAGTGCCCAGCCGATGATGACTTACAGCATACTCACCATAGTCTCTGTAATCTAGCTGCACTGCCCCGGATCTGGGGGCTCGTGTATGCCCAGTTCAGTGATTCAATGACAGGAACAAAGAAAGAATCACCCCTTCCCCACTTTGGCAAGGTCACAGGTGTCTCCTGTAATTCCAACAGAAGTCTTTAGCATTGGGAGGGGGCAAGTGGCTCAGAGGCATTCTCAGAAAGTTCCCAGGGCAGCCTAAGGCTGACATCATTTGCACTTCACATCCACTCCTGAAGTGATTGAGCTGTGGTTGGTAAGGACAATTGTATTATCAGTAGTATGGATTTCTTTATCACCTGAAAAGTGATTAAGTCAGCTGACACAGACCTGGGCTTAGGTAAACACGCAGCTCCCAGCCCCTTTAAAGACATAACTCCAATGCATCATAGTTCCAACCACCCGAATGATGTTCCTTGCCTGGACCCTCCTGCCACCCACCACAAAGCATCTAGTGGCAGATATTTATACACTTCTGGCGCAGATCCAGCTCTGAGACTCCTGGCATCCACCTACCCTTACGTTTCCCTCTTTCCCTACCTCTCAAATTCTAGAACCAAATGCCCTTTATCCTTCCTTTAAAAAAATCCTATTTTCTTCATTTCTTCCAGGAAGAATTGCAATGATATTACCAAAAAAGCTGGAGCCCAAAGCATTTCACACACAAAAGCTGGTCTCCTTCACCATTTTAAGGACAGAGAGGATTTTTCTTAAGATATATAATGACCAGGTATCCATTCCCAGAAGGGGAGGGTGTTTTATCTATCCAGTCAAGATTTAAATATCCTCCAGAAAGGGCAAAGAAAAAGTTGAGTTTTTACTTAAAGAAGTGTGAAAGTCTGCCTTCGATTGAAGTTTGAATTGAGTTACAAAAATAATGGAAATTGATCAACACTTGTGGAATTAAGAAGATTTGAAATGAGAGAGCTGCACTGGAGGAGAGTAATTTTTTTGTGTAATTTTGAGTATTGCAAGGGCACAGCATTGACATCAACTCATCTCTCACATTTTTCCTAGTTGTTTATCAGTTTGAAACTAATGAAGAGGTCAAAATCAGCATTTCCTGGGCAAAACATCAGCTATAGGAGATAGCTTCCTGTTCAGCTTCATTTCCAAGCTCACCGACACACAGGAGCTCTTTCATTGAGACTCTCAGAAATCACTGGTAAGCATCTCCACACCTTAACCAAGGGAAGGGAATATACAGAGGAAAAATATCACTGAAATTAGCACCAAGTGGACCTGGATCAGGTTTTAAATTCTAGCTTGACTACCTACTGACTTTATGAGTTTTGGAAGTTAACATGCACACACGTGCGAGCGCACACACACACACACACGCACACTCTATTGTCATTGTGAATTTGACCTAGAATAGTGTTATTCCAAGACATCAACTATTTCAGTGTTCGTTTGCCTTAATTTTAAATTGGTCTGTGATCAGTTCAACTTATTAATTGCACCCTAATTTTCATATGTTGAAATGGGTTGACTAACATTTGTTCTCTTTTTGTTGTTATCCTGGAATTTCATTACCTGTGATGGATTCTCCAAACATCAAATCCAGCTCCATTTCCTGAGTCTATTTAATATGTTATACTTCTGGTCCTAGTCCACTGTGTAGGAAGTTCTAGTGCCCAGTGTGATATTTAGACCAGTGTGAGCAGAGGTCCATTTCTACCACTTATCAGTTGTGTAAATTCAGCCATGATTAACCTCTCTAAACCCCAGTTTCTACATATTTAAAATTGAGCTAATTATATAATTATAGCTACCATCTGTTCATTGAAGATTAAACAAATTTACATATATATGTATGTGTGTGTATCTGTGCATGTCTGGAACATAAAAGATAGAGTAATTTCAATCTAAAGCATGCCATTGTGTGCAGATATATAAAATACATAGTGCCAGATACTGACAAAAATGTCACTAAACATAAATTACTACTATTAATATATTAATTATAAATGTATTTTGCTTAATTGTTTTCTCAGTAACCCGATTTTACAGCACAACACGATGATATGCTACATGAAGTAAAAACACGATGCATCCTTCCACCCCTGAAAACATTCCTAAACCATCTTTTGTCCCTCCTGCAAAGCAGTTCACCATATGCACATTCATGTCTGGAAGACTGGCAAAGGAGAAACTGCCTATGCTTCGAAGCCATTCAATTCCCCAGCCTGATCCAGAAATATAAGTGAAGGGACAGTGACAAATCTTTGAGATAATAGCAGCAGGCGGGATCATGGAGGTGAAGAATTTGTTATCTGATGTAAACTGCTCATCCATGTGAGGTGGATGAACTCTTTAAGGGGTGCCATTTAGTTCATGGGCAAAGATAATTTACTGAGCACTACCCAGGGCCCGAAGCTGCAGAATTCGTTCCATTTGGCTAAGCATCCTGCTCTGAAGTGCTTGTTTATTCCTCCCTGTTCATCTGATGCTGGGTCTAACGCATTAATGGCAGATGATTTATTCACACTCTATGTATTGTACAACTCTAATAATGACCATTCTTGATCCCTAGTTTTTGTTTGGTAGAAGTTTTGGGTTTGTTTTTTTGGCTATGTTTTTGGATGGGAATAGGGCTTGTTGGCAGTAAGGGAAAATCAGTCTTTGGAACGCTGCCATCTCTGCCTTGCCTCTGGCATAGCCACTCTTTCTAGTGTGACCTCAAGACAGTATCTTCATGACCTCAGGAAAGGGAGGATATGCTGTACAACACATGACACGTGCTATCTATCCAGAGAGGAGAAGATCGATATGCTTGCCGTCACCAAATTAAAAGCTTTTGCACATCAGAAGATATCATTTAGAGTCACAAGAGCTCTTATAGGTATTATATGAATGGCTTGTACAAACCAATAATGAAACAGTGGACAGCATACAAGGAAAGTGGGTACTCCGCAAAATGGAAAATGCAAATGGCAAATAAACCTGTGAGAAAGTGGTCAATATCATTAGTAACCCGAGAAATACACCTCAACACACTACATATTCAGCAAATTGGCTAAAATGGATGAATGATGAATGAACAAGTAAACCTGCCAATGTCAAGAGCAACAGAGATGTGGAGTAATGACATTGCTCAGAGACTTCTGGTGGCAGAATGATTTCATATAATTATTTTAGCAAACAATGGCACCATCTAAGAAGTCTGCCATTTCAACACTTCTATGTAACCAGTAGGAAAAGTGAACATGAATGCTGGGAGATTTGCAAAAACTGTTCATAGCCTCACTATTCACATTAGCACAAAATTGGATAAGACTCAAACCACACAACTGACATTTAGAATAAAGCAAATCACCAATTCACAGTGTCATATAACACGGATGAATTTTACAAACATAACATTGAGTCAAAGAAACAATTAAGGCTCACTAGAAAGAGTGCTGCGACTGGGTAAGATCCAGTGACAGACTTACTAAGAGTCCCACCAAGGAGATTCTGAACTTCGGACTTGGGTGGTATTGTGTTAATTCTCAAATTCCAAAAAGTTGTCTATGTATGTTGCATGTATTTTTTGAATTTGTAGTATTTTCTTATAAAGAGGAAGTTTAGATTAATTTTTAAAAGACTGTATTATGTTAAGTGAAATAAGTCAGTCAGAGAAAGACAAATACCATATGATTTCACTCATATGTGGAATTTAATAAGCAAAACAGAGGAACATACAGGAAGAGTTAAAAAAAGAGGGAGAGAGAGTGAGAGAAGGAAGCAAACCATAGGAGACTCTTAATGATAGAAAACAAACTGAGAGTTGATGGAGGGAGGCGGGTGGGGATGGGCTAGATGGGGGATGGGGATTAAGAAGGGCACTTGTTATGATGAGCACTGGGTGTTGTATGTAAGTGATGAATCATTAAATTCTACTCCTGAAGCCAACATTACACTATACATTAACTAACTAGAATTTAAATAAAACTTTAAAAGAAAAGAAAAAAAGCACTTTTGGAATGCTAAATATTGCTCATAAGTGTTGAATAAATATTTAAAATGCAGAAGGCACAGGGTAAAGATCAGCAACACCTGGATGGATAAGGAGAACTTTTGCCCTTATGGATTTTCCTACAGTTTGCTAGTATTGCCCTCTCTATTTATGTGTACACCTACGTCCCTCCTTACCTCCATGGTCACGAACTGAGAGGGAGCTAGGCATCTCTTGTGTTCCGAAAGGGCCTTCCCATTCTCCAGTACTCAATTAATATAAACGGAAGTGAAGAGGTGACCCTAGAACTTTGAATCATTTTATCAAGGGCCCATTTACTATATCCTCCAATACTCACAACCTCATCACATCTATTTTCCTTGAAATCATGAGAACAAAACTCTATGAATTCTTATTGCATGTTTCCATGACTCATTAAGATAAACTAAGAGACCCAGGCCATATCTTATATCTCAGAGTCTAAACTTCACATTTTTCGTGAGCACATTGAGGTCAACCTTGGTACTCCCTATCTCTCTTCTCTGATTATTTTTCTTTATTAAGCATTTACAATCATAGACGCAGTACATGTTTTCTTAGTTTGTGTTTATCTTGTACCTCTAGAATGCAAATGTTGTGAGGTCAGGGACTTAATTTTTTACTTTTTGCTTTCCTTTGGTATGGGCGTAACATATAATAAACAATAAATACACGTTGAATGACTGAATGAAATACAAACAAATAAAAAGGTGTTGTGGCTATATTAATGCCAAGCAAAATAGAATGTAAAGCAAAAATCATTACTAGATCACAAGAGGATCAGTAAATAATTTAGGGAAAAAAAAACTATTCAACTCATCTAAACATATAAAATGTATGAGTTTGTATGTATGCAACAATTTAATTTCCAATAGTATAAAACAAGACTCAACACAAACACAAGAAAACTCTGACAAATCAACATCACAGGGCAGGTTTTAACATTCCTTTCTCACTAATAGATCAAGCAGACAAAAATGACAATGTGAAAGATGTAAACAAAAAAATGTAATAGGATTGACCTAATTAGGGTTGTCAGACTAAGCCAGAGAAGAAAAAAAAAGAATGTCCCCTCAAATTTGAATTCAGATAAACAAAAAATATATTTTGGAACATAAAATAAGAATATTTTTATTAAAAATTACATTCTAATTTAATAGGACATCCTGTATTTTATCTGGAAACCCTGTATCAGTCATATATATAACATCTAGCAATTGCCTATGACATATTCTTATTTTTTAAGATATATGTATTTATTTCTTTGACAGAGAGACAGACAGAGAGGGAACACAAGCCAGGGGAGAGGGAGAGGGAGAAGCAGGCTTCCTGCTGAGTAGGGAGCCTGATGCAGGTCTGGATCCCAGGACCCTGGGATCATGGCCTGAACTGAAGGCAGATGCTTAAGGACTGAGCCACCCAGGTGCCCTGCATACGATATATTCTTTTCAAGCACAGAAAGACCGTTAACAAAAATGACTAATATTAGCCATACAGGTAATCTCAAAAATGTGAAATAATTGATATCTTAGAGAATATACTTCCTAAGCATATGTCATTTTGGTGAAAATCCACCACACAATAATTTTTATTTTTATTTATTTTTTTATCACACAATAATTTTTAAAAATACACTTATGAATGGCCCACTCATCAAATAATCAATTATAACATAAATTGGAAAATATTGAGAACTCAACCATAATGTATTATATTAAAAACTTCTGAGTTGGAGCTAAAGCAGTATTTTCAAGTAAATATGTAGTTTTATATATGTAGTACTTATATTAGAGAAGTCAGTTTTAAATTAATGATCCGATTTAAGGAATTTATGTGAAGAAGAGTAGAATAAATTCAACACAGGAAAGTAGAATAAAATAATAAAGATAAGAATCAAAATTAATATTATATAAATCAAACATAAAATTGAGAGAATATGCAAATCCAAAAATTGTTTCCTTCAAAAGATAAATAAGTTGAAGATTTGAGCAAGAATAAAGTAGGCAAAATAAATAATACTAAGATTTAAAAGGGGATAAAAGTGCAGACAGACACAAGATATGAGAATGTTATAAAAATTATGTTAAAATTTGGAAAATTTACATAAAATCGACAAGGGTCTAGAAAAGCATATCTCAGTACAACTGACTCAAGAAGAAAAGTACACTTGAATAGTCTCATAATAATTAAAATATAGACCACTTTCAGGGAGAAGACTTGATAGAGGCTTTTCCATCTTTGCTGGCAAGTATGCCATAATTATTTGCATCTCCATCAACCGGAAATGAGAAAGATTGAGAAAGATAAACCTCAGGCTAGGAAAGCACTTTTTTCTTCTTTTTTAGAAAGGGAGAGAGGGAGAAGGGAAGCAGACTCTCTGCTGAGTGGGTAGCCTGATGAGGGATCAATCTCACTGAGCTGGATTGTGACCATTGCCAAATTCAAAAGTCAAATGCTTAACCAACTGAGACACTCAGGTGCCCTGGAAAATTATTTTTAATGAAGACCAAGAATATTCTAAAAGTAAAGGAAATATTATAATTCTTATGGTAATAAATTAAACATACTTGCTCATCAATAAACAAAAAGAGAAAGCATAGATGCAAACTGTCAGGATAGATTTGCAAAATATAAATCTGAAAACATATGTATCTGAAATTTATACAGAATAACTTTGATTCTTTAGAAAAAAAAATCAACAAGGAGATAAACATCATCAACAGACCTTTCACATAGGAAACTCTAAATGGCTACCAAATGTGCGAAAAAGTAGTCAACCTCATGGCATTCAAGGAAATGAAAAATGAAATCGCACTGAGATACTGTGTCACGCCTACCACAATGGTAACATTAAGAAGCACAGAGTCTGAGAGTGTTATGTTTTGGCAAAGATAAAACATCCTTACACTGCTGGTGAGAGTGTATATGAGTACAATAACTTCTGAAAACAACCAGCCATTATCTGGCAGGGTCGGAGTTACGCACAGTAGGTGGGTGTGTTGGCCTAACACGAGGGCACTTCTGCAAGAAGATATACTGAGTCATGAGCAGGCTCCTGCAGGTGCTTCCCACTGATTCTTCAGAAAAAAACTCTGGGGCAGGACATGAGAGATACATGACAGATCTTTTTGTCAACACAAAGCGGGTCAAGTTTTAAAAGGCTAGTCATTACAGCCATTTCTGGAGTCATGGGTGAGACTAAAAGTTTGTGCAGCATTGGGCAAGGTGTCCAATACACCTGCGACCCTATCATTCCCCTTTCAGAAATCCACCCTAGAGAAACTCTTGCACAAATGCACCCAGAGCCATGTGTATGATGCTTTGAGCTATACTTTTCTCAGTACTTCTGCGTAATGGATAAATAGTGGTCTCTGCAGCAATTAAAAAAAAGAATGAATGAATTCAGACACAGGAAAGCATGGATGATTATCAGTAGTTAATGTTAAACAGATAAGAATGTTGTAAAATGACACATAGAATATGCTACCATTTATGGAAAGTTTAAGAACATTAAAAATAAAAAAAGATATTGCTTGCAAATACAAAGCAAGGAGGAAAACCTAGATCTTAGCACAATGGTTATTTCTGAGCAGGGAGAAGATGATTGGACTTGAGAGAGGTTCAGATAGGAATTTCATGTCAAAGTTTACATTGTTTTTGAACTGAATGGCTTGTTTTATGATAATTTTCTAAATCTTAAATACATTATTACACATTCTCCTTTATAGATATCTGGCAATTAATAAAAATATAACGAGCAGCAAAAAAGAAGCAGTAGAGTAGAAAATCAACAGAATTTGCACTTATGTTTACTTGTTATATTGTCCTTTTTATTTACTTCTGCTGGCCTACTATAGATCTGAATTCATTCATTTATATAAACCTTTCTATAACTTCTTTTCAGCACTTTATACCACTATAATATTGTATATTTTCTTTCTGCTTTTAGAATTTATGGAACGTTTTAGGTAGACCAATTAGTCTTTGGTTGCAAAATAATGATCCAGATGATGCATTTGAAAATTAATATGCCCATGCAGTATTTAAAAATTGAATTGGGGGGGATGGTGCCTGGGTGGCTCAGTCAGTTAAGCATCTGCCTTTGGCTTAGGTCATAATCCCAGACTCAGTGGGGAGTCCACTTCTCCCTCTTCCTCTGTCCCTCCCCTGCTCATGCTCTCTCTCTCTTTCACGTAAATAAATAAATAAATAAAATCTTAAAAAAATAATTGAATGGGATACCATGAGGATGGCCATACACCCTACATTGGCCAGGAACCCACATACACCTTATTGTCTTACTCCAGCCAGCTTCCCTCATTTACCTTATTCTATGAGCAGTTCCAAACATTTGTGAGTGTGACTCGAGTTTAAACAAATATGAAGGTTGGGAGTCAGGAGGTCAGTGCTGTGGAAAAGCCAGAGTCCTTAGCCCCAAAATAAAATAAGGAGCTTGAACTTAGTCCCTACACCTGTACCATCCCAGGCACATAGTCTGCTTGTTTTTAATAGTCTTCACTTACTCCCCACGTACATCTTCTAAATACATGATTCTAGGAGTTAAGTATGCTTTATAATTCCTCTCGAGGACAGTAACATCTGGCATGGGAGTTTAAAGGGAAGAAGTGTACCAAGCAAGCTGAGGCAGCAGGAATGGGAGCAGAAATTAAAGATGCAGAGAATATGAATAAGGGCTTTGGGCTGCCTGTCTGGAATCAGCAATGAGGTATGAGTTTATGTGGTTTATGTGTGCCCACCTCCTTCAGGGTTGGGAGCGCCACCTGCAGACACATTACAGAATTCATAATGGAAACCAGGGCAAGGTTTGCGTGTGAGCAATTTGTTGCATATAAGTTATATTTGGACACTATCCTCTGAGGAAATCACATGTTGGCCTGATACTTATCAATGAAAAGGGGAACTGACAGCGACTTCTAACTCATCATTCCCATGGCTGAAATGGTTCCATTAAAGAAGCGTGGGGAAAACAGTATCATTACTCAGGGCACGTTGGATAATCACAACCTGAGAACCCAGCATCTACCAGCTCGCGCTAGGGCTCTATCAGGAATGAAAAAGATTCAACTCCTGCCCTCAAAGAGCATACAATAAAATGCAAAGGGCAAACGCTTGCTCACAAGCAAATGCCTGTGAGAGATTAGTAAAGCATTGCATCAGGATCATGGAGAACCCAACCATTTTGGTTTAGAAGCTGAGTAAAATTCTTTGTGGAACCTTTCAGTGGAGAGGGAGAGAGGAGAGGAGACAGAGAGACCTTTCAAAGGTCACGTACAAGTAATTAGTTGAAGAACATAATGAAACTGACATAGTAGGGAAGAAAGAAGACCTCTCCTGGCTCAAGAAATAGGAGGAACAGATACAGAATAATCAGTGTAGATGGTAAGTTTGGGTCCTAGAAGGATTTAAGCAGATGTGAGTGTGTGGATGGGTGATGTAAGAGGAAGGAGGGGAACATTATATCTCAAAAATGTATGGAGGAGAACACGAGACATTTTAACATGATACATGTGGGTTTTCATATGTCTTTTTGTGAAAGTATAAAATGCATTTACCACCTTTAAATATTGTATGTAATAAAAGCTAAATTTAACTAAGAATGGCAACCTTTTTTTAGCTTTAAGAATTAATACTTTGAGTATGCCACGGCATACTGCCTGCAAGTTTAAAACATTTCAGCTTTGAGGGGCACCTGGGTGGCTCAGTCAGTTAAGCATTGAACTCTTGATCTCAGCTCAGGTCCTGATCACAGGATCCTGAGATGGAGCCCCACAAAGGTCTCCATGCTCAGCAGAGAGTCTGCTGGAAATTCTCCCTCTCCCTCTGCCTCTCCCCATTTGCACTCGCTCACTTGCTCTCTCATTCTCCCTCTCCATCTCTCTCAAATGAATAAATGAATCTTTTAAAAAAATTCAGCTTTGAAAACATTGTGATCAGATCCTAAAGAATGGATTGTAGCACCATGTTTGTTGATAGACTAATACGCTACAAAGGCCATTTGTTTTTTAAAGGACCAGCTCAATAGCTCAAAGTCTCTGTCATTTATCCATCTTGCACTTTGCAAACATCCCTAAGAGCCCGTCAACAAGTTTTCTTTCTATTAGTGATAAACAGATTTGCAACGTTGAGCTCTAATTACTAAAGATGTTTCAATATTCCAATTCTCTCCCATTCTCTGACTCACTCCTATCTTCCTTACTGTAGGCAAATAGCTGATGTCAGAGCTGAACTGATATTCTGGACCCATCCCACAGCAGCTGCGTAGCCAGGAGAGGTCACTCAATTCCACCGAGACTTAGTTTTCACATCTGTCACATGAGAATGATAAAAGTACCTGCCCTATATGGTTTCCAAGGCTGTGCAGGAGATCAACATGTGGTAAACATTAGAAAAAAGTGTCTTTTATGGTCATAAAAATAAAAATGGTTACAATTATTGGGATCATTACCATTGCCATATTCAGACCCTTTCTCTCTTAGTTGGCTTTTGTTTTTTATGCCCTGATAAATAAATCACATTCTAAAGTTAATAATTATTCATGCCTAATGGAATACCTTCCTCTAAATGTACATTTTAACAGGTGTCTCCTGAGTCCCCTTACGGCCACCTTGAGACATAGAGTAGGTATGATAATGAATAATTGTAAGGGAAAGACAATGTCATATTTTGGGTTAGAGTAAGTGTTATGAAACTTAGCAGCTTGGGTTCCAATCCCATCTTTCACTATTGACTGCATAACCTTGGAAAAGGTCTTCAACCTCTGCTTGCATCAGTCACCTCACTGCGAAAATGGACTTAATATTATTACTTATTTCATGGAGATTTTATGAACTTTAAAATAATTAATAGTATATGCAAAGTCGTTAGAAGGGTACTGACAATTAATATGCATAGTAAATGTTAGCCATTCACTTTCTGTAAGGATTAAGCCATTATTTTGGCAAGGTCACTGCCGAGAAATGCAGATTCAGTAATTCTGGGTCAAGGTTAGTAATCTGCATCACAAACCAGTTTTTTCTGGTGATTCTGTTGCACGTGCCACATAGTTTGCATTTTGACAAATAAAAGCATTAGTTAGTATCGCCTAATAAATATGAACTTCATTCACTTCTGGAATTTACTACATACCATCTCTATGCCAGATACTATGTCAGGCCTGGCATATGTCTGTTCTTCTACTTGTCTTTGTGTGCACGTGTGCTTCTTTCCCAGTGCAACTTGGTGGCCTATCCTGAGCTTTCCTGGGCAGAAGTCTTGCTCCCTTGCCTCAGAATTTTTCCTCTCAATGTTAACTGAAGACTTTGTACAAAGAACATCCTTTTTCAGTAGACCTATGGTTGTTTCACTTCCTCCGATTTGCTTGTAAAATGTTAGCTACCTGCTTTCCTTATTAAGGCCCATGTATTAACTATGTATCTGTCTTTAATCTAAGCCCATGCTCAACACTTTCATTATTCTCTTGGATCACTGGATTACTTCCTGAATGACATTCTTCACATTATGGCAATAAGAGAGCTATTGCAGAATCCTCTCGACCTGAAGAGTCATTTCCTATTTGACGTTTGAATTCAAAACAGTTTTATTCCCCATCCCATGGCCTCAGGATACCTTCCTACTGAACTCTGTAAGAAATATCCTGCAAAGTCAGGGCAGCGTAATTGATGTTTATCAGTCCATGATGAGAGCCAGATGGGCTAAGAATAACAAGTTGTTTTAGAGTGGGTTCTTCCAGAAGCAGGTCTTTGGGCAAGAATTTCAGTGGAAGCAGTTATTAGGTGGAGGGACTTGAAAAGCTCTGGTACGGAAGTGGGGAGTCAGACAGAGAAATGAGATAGATGAAGGAGTGAGACAGACACTTAGATCAATACAGAGTGGACTAATGAGTAGGCTACTACTTTGAAAAGCAGGGGCTCAATTCCTCTGCCAACCTCCTGGAGACACCATAAAATTTTCTTGAGCATTGTTCCCCCTAAAGGGAGAGGAGGCTGGGGTATTAATAGAACAACTCCAAAGTTTGAGCTACTCCTGCGGGAACCACGTCCTTGTCTACGGCTACACTGTCTAAGCATGTAGTTACGACCCAAGAAAGACATCTGTCAGAGAACTTCAGGTACTTGCAGTAGGAAGCCCAGGATGGTCTAGGAAACTGAATGTTGAGATATGAACACAAACATTCTCTGTTACACAACCACAAAATATTGGATCGGATTCTTCTCGAGGTAATGACTTATTTATAGATATTTATTGAATAACCAGCCCTATCCTGTGCCAGGCAGAGACCCATAGAGAGGTGCAAAAGTGAATAAATTGTTGTCTTGCCATAAAGGACATTAGACCTCGATGGGGTTCAGTACACATTATGCCAAAACACAGCACCTTGACAACTAAATATTTGAAGCTGAAGGAATTTGAGAAAATGGCAGAAACAAGAACATCACTCTGACCTTCCTCCACCCTTTTCCCCTGAAACAGGTCATGAAACTTTCATGTGAGAGGTGATGCAGGAAAAGACGTTAGGATTTGAAGCCAATGGCTAAGAAAGAATTCTTGAGACATCTTTGGTGGAAAAAAGTGGTTTTATCAAAGCATGGGGACAGGGCCTGTGGGCAGAAGGAGCTGCATTGGGGTCATGAGGAGTGGCCCATTATATACTTTCAAGTTGGGAAGGGGTTAGGTTTAGCATAAGTCTCTAAGGAATTTTAGAAACAAGGCTTCCAGAACCTTGAGGGGGCTAGCTATTGTTGGGAAAGGGTCATTTATTACTGTCTAATAAAACCTGAGTCATGAGACCTTTCAGATGTATATTGGCAGGTGATACGCTTGGGAGTGATTGCCAATATATATCTCGGGCAGGTAGGTAAAGATAAAGGAAGTTTCCAAACAAATTTTTATATGTTAAAGTAGATTTACAGGATCCTGGGGGTTGGGCTAAGATTACCTGTTGCCTTTAACAAAGTATTAACATCAAGACAGTTGAGTCCCTAGAGGAAGGTCACTCTGCCTGTTCCAAGGACCTGTGAATGGGTTGCAGGTAGTAAGGAAATTTAATAATTTTTCTTCTGCCTTTGTTTCCCATATTAAGAGGTGCCCATCCTATAGCCAGAGAAAAGAATCATCCTTATCTCTGAAGACCAGAAGGCACTGAGAAGAATCCAAGCGAATAGGTTTCACTGTTTCCCTCAGTTTACTACTCTTAGCTCGTAATCTTTGACCTATTTTATTTCTCCAAGACTATCCACTCTTCATCAAGTTTAGCATTAAAATATTCAGGTTTAATCCCTTATTTGAATTGTTATTCCTTTATTAAGGCTCCCATGTTAGGTAAACTTATATTAAATAAATTCGTATGCTTTTTAATCTGTGTTTGTCAGTTTAGTTTTCAGACCAAGACAGGAACCTTAAGAGGGTCAAGGGAAACTTTTCCTCCCCTATGAGGTTTACAGGAAAGGCCATTATGCAAAACTATAAATAATAATAAAAAAATTAAATGATTGGACAAACACACACACACACATACACACACATCGGCACAAGCCTTCTGCACTACTGAGATGATATATGAACAAAATGTTAAATCTAAACAATGGCTTGCCAGAGAAAAGAGCAAAAGGTAAAAAAGGACATAGCAGGCTGAGGAAATGACAGTCACAAAACCACAGAGAGTTGAGAGGTTTTGCTGGTGTCTGGAGAAAAAGGGGAAGTTTAATGTGATAGGAATCTATGAAGCAGTGCATGTAGCAAATAATAAACAGCAGTTTAAGTGGGATGGGGGGTCGTGAGGAGAGGAATGTCAATTGACATAGACAGAAATTTATGCTAAGTTCACTTTAGTTAGGGACGCTCTGTCCCAAGCAAAAGTGTTTGCCAACTACTGTCTCTGCAAAGAGGTCAAGGGATGATTGTGGTAATGCTATGTATAGATTCAAACTCACCAAATTTTATACATTAATTATGTGCAGTTTTTGGTATATCAATTATATACATTGATAAAGCTGGAGGGAAAAGACACTGGGTGGGCAATTGAAGGCATTTGAATATGAAACAAATATCAGATAATATGGAATCATTGTTGACTTCCTCAGGTGTGATAAAGATATTATGGACATGTAGGAAAATGCCCCTATTCTTAGATGCATGAGCTATTTAGGAGAGAAATGCATGTTGTCTGCAATTTACTTTCAGCAAAATCAATTTTATTTAAGAAGGAAGGAAGGAAATTATTTCATTGCAAAGAGACATGTTTAAAAAAAATCTTTGGCTATAAGTGAAGACAGGATTGGAGAAGGGAGATCTTGGAGCAGGGAAACCAGACAGAAAGCTGTTGCAACAGTCTCAGGGAAAGGTGCAAGTATCTCACTGAAAGGCTTCCCAAGACTGAGCATAAGTAGAATAAATAGATTGCACCTGAATATTGGATATGAGGGGTTGAGTTCACTGAAAGACTCTTTTACTGCTAATATACTTCCTATCTTTAATAAACCATTTTGCCATCTTTCTACAAAGCCTGGCACCCTTTCTCACTTCCTCCCTCCTCATATTTCCTCTAGCATTATTTCACAGCGCAGTGTGGTATGTGCAGAAACTAAGCCTTTGCATATGAAGTTCTTGGAGAAATAACACCTTCCTTCATAACCTTCCCATTTTAAGCACAGAGAGTTCCAGTTGCAGGAGAAGAGAACAATGGAAAGTTAGGGTGTCCAGTGGGACTGTGTCTCTGCTTTTTAGATAAATCTTCAGTCTTTGTCTTTCCCTGTTTATGACTCTGCCTCTGCAATTGTAAGTAGGTTCTAGCAGCCTCAAAGGGGCTTTGGAAAAATGAATGCATTTTCTTAGGGATGGCTCTGAATTCTCAGATAAAAGGTGCTCTGTCGGTAAAATTTATAATTCAAATCAAAGCACTCAACCTTTCATCCTCACATGCCTTCAAGGTTTAGAGCCCTTGTGTGGATTCTAAATACAGTAAGAAAGTACCTCTAAAATGCCAAAAAGTTGGGGTGCCTGGGTGGCGCAGTTGGTTAAGGATCTGACTTTTGGTTTTTCACTGAGTTCCTGATCTCAGGGTTGTGAGATTGAGCCCCACATCCGGCTCCACATTCAGCTTGGAGTCTGCTTAAGTCTGTCTCTTCCTCTCCCTCTACCCCTCCCCCCTTCTGCACGTGTGCTCTCTCTCTAAAATAAATAAACAAATCTTTAAAAAAATGCCAAAACGTTTCTAAAAGCAAAACATGGGGGAAAGATTTTCACCCTTGAATTCAAAAACAAGGCTTAAATAACAGTGTTTCCTGAAATCTCCATATGCTCAACTCTTAGATCTTTGATATCCTAGTAGAGGAAAAGCATGGGGATAGAAATGTCTGGTTTTTCCACCATATGATAGTTGAGAGAATGGATTTTCTTAAGTTATATATTCCTATACAAAAAGTAAGTTATAACTATGACTAGATTAAAATCCATAATTATATTAAAATCTCCACTTTGTGAATGGGTGCCCTTATGGAACCTCATTCTGGATACAGAAATGTGATGTTCCTGGCAATGTTAAACACTGGAAAGTCCACAGTCATTACTGACAAAGGCCTGCCTTGAATGCTGGTTTAGCCACTTAATAGCTGTGGGAAAGGAGGGAATTTATTTTTTCTCACAGACTTAGGTTTCTAATTTCTAACCTGGGAAAAATGTCTACTAACAGCCATGAAGAGGTGCCTACCTTCTGATTCCAATGTACCACTCCTGCAATTTCTTTCAACAGTTTATACAACAAAACAAAACTCAGAAGAAATCATTTTTACACTATGAAGTGTTGGCCTCATAACCCTAACAGAGAGAACACAACAGTAAGACCCTAACACATCTACTGATGAAATTTTTCTTAAAGGACCACAGAAATGCCAGAATTCCATCCAAGTCAATCTCGTGAAGAAAAGAGAGAAACATAAAAGACACACTGTATTAACAGTTATTATTTATAAGTCTGACCGCAGACTCCCTTCATTGAAGCTCACTACTTCATCCTAAGCTGGATGAGCAGGAATGGCCTGGAACAAAAGCAGATGGAAGTCTTGCTCTGCAGGTTTCTCACAACCCAGTTCAGACAGCGTGAGGTTTTCACTCCAATGAAAGGGAACACGTGCACACATCAGGGATCAGAAATTCAGGAAAGACAGAAAGTTGCTTGCCTTCTGAGATCTTATCAGGCCAAGACGGTGGCCCTGTGACCAAAGGGGC
The DNA here is from genome assembly GCA_028534135.1 of Potos flavus. Taxonomy (NCBI): domain Eukaryota; kingdom Metazoa; phylum Chordata; class Mammalia; order Carnivora; family Procyonidae; genus Potos; species Potos flavus. Next base: position 1,962,557 of record CM052900.1, on the reverse strand, counting down.
TGTAGGAGAGTTCAAAGTGAACATGCCTGCCCTCCTCTGTTATATAGACTCATTACCTGGTCCTTATCACTCTGACCACGACAATAGAAAGATAAGAGGAAGGACTTTTTCCACTGTATGCTATGACATGTGTGCCCTCTACACATTTCATTTTTACAAAAATGTGACCCAATATGTCTTTTTGAACTTAAGGAGGAAGTCTGATATTTTTGGCCACTTCTTGTGCAATATTAAATAAGGGGTAGGATTTGGATACTGCTCATCTACCCTATCTTCTCTGCCAAGTGGCCAACAGCCTTGACCAGACTGGACAGAAATAAAATAGTACAAAAGTTGGAATTGCCCCAAATCAAAACCTAATTTGTCCAAGAGTTCTTGTCATTCATATGATTAAAAGTGTGTGTGTGGGGGAAGCACAGATGAAATCTAAGAAGTGAAACAGGGTACAGAAAACATTTGTTTTCCCTTAAATCCTAAAAGGACAGAGCCCTTAAGGTATACATGATATAAATTAGTGTTCTATTAAAAAAGCTTTCCTTTTCTACCATCTTTTGCCCTGCTTGTGCATAGGCCAATTTTATGGCACCAAATACATGGATACTCAGTAGTATCAACAAATAAGATTACACAAGAGAGAAAAATCAAATATTCACCTCAAAGTGATGTTTATACCCTCTAATACATGACCAAATATTGTACTAATCTTGACCCATAAAAGTAGTCCTCCTCCTTCTCTGAGTGAGTGAATGGAAGGGTCATAAACATAGAGAGAAAGCCTTATCATTCAGGATAAACTGAGAGAAATGTGAAATATTAACTAAGGAAACATTAGGCAAGGCGTTTCACTTCATGGGTTAGACTGTGTGATGTCAACTTGTCTAAGACTGGGAACCATGTTTCCTTGATTCCCCTTCTCTGTAGGGATACTAGGAGTCTAGTTTAGAATTGACTAAAAGAGAAATATACCCATGTTTTGGAAAGAAGAAATGAAGCAGATATCATTATTCTACAAAGTTGTAAAGATGAGACATAGGGACAGAATGACACAGATGTGTCCTATGGTTCCCAGCTGACTGTTGTTTCCCTCAACCCATGTCCAGCTCATCTTCCCAACAGCTGCACCTGCTGAAAGTAACCGTCTCAGGGTGACCATCGGGCTCTAGGTACAGGCTCACAAAAGCAGTGAGTCCTTTTCTCATACCACCAATTTTAAGAATACTATGTGCTTTGGGAAATTTCACCATGGGAAGAAGTTTATAAGATTCCTTGACGTGTAGATGATGGTAAAAAGGTTAAGGAAGAAAATATTCCAATTCTCTACAATCTCTTCCAGGAAATAGAAGCAGAGGGAATACTCCCTACTTATTCTACAAAACCAGAATTACTCTACTACAAAAACTAAATAAAGAAAATGCAAGAAAAAATAAAACAACTGTGGACCAATATTGCTCATGAATGTAGATAAAAATCCTCAATAAATAATAACAAGTTGAATTCAATAATTATGAAAAGTATTACATAATACGACCAAGTGAGATTTATTCTAGGTGTGCAAAAATAATTCCACATTTGAAAAAAATCAATGTAATCCATCATATCAACAAACTAAAAGAAAAAAATCATATGATCATATCAATAGATTCAGAAATTGCATTTGACATAATGTAACAACTAGTCATGATAAAAACTGTCAGCAAACTAGAAATGGAAATTTCCTCAATGTGATAATAAACATACCAAAAAACCATGGCTAACATTATTCTTAATGAGAAACTAGAAACTCTTCCACTAAAACTGGAAAAAAGGCAAGGATATCCCCTCACCACTCCTACTTAATATTATGAAGAAGATCCCAGCTAGTGCAACCAGATAATAAAAAGAAATGAAAGGTGTATATATTGAGAAGGAAGAAGTAAAATGGTCTTGTTCACAGATAATATGATTTTCTATATAGAAAATCTCAAAGAGTCAAGAACAACAACAATAACCATTCCTGGAACCAATAATGAACATGGCAAGGTCACAGAATGCAAGGCTATTAAAACAAAAAGTAGATTCCATTCTTACATCTCACCAATGAATAACTGGTATATAAAAATTTTTTGAAAATACCATGTATATTAGCACTAAAAGAGAAAATTCAAAAAAATACTTGTATAAAAGTAAAATGTGGGATTGCCAGGACACTTGAATGCTTAGATCCTCTCCTGCTAAGGGTAGGAGTGGTTGTTCTGTCGGTCCCAGTAATGGTTGGACCCAAAATCTCAGGGATCAGATGCAGATGCATGTTCTTAGAGCAATAGTATGTAAAATCATGGGGATTTCCCCTTGTGAAAAAGAAGGAAGAGTTTTAGAAGAAGCAGCCCCAAAGTTACCATGTCTCAGTCACAGGGCTGTCTTTACGGAAAAGTGTACAGGTATGTAGATCAGACTTGGAAAACTCACCTTGTGGGACTGAGGAAAGATGAGGAGGGAATAAATAAGCCACATCATATCTCTCTATTCAGTCAACATGTGGCTGAGTGATTTCAATAATATTCTAATATACATATATATCACAGTTGATTTAGCCATTCTCCTGTTGATGGACATCTGGGTTATTTCGTGTTTGGGGCTATTTTGAATAAAGTTGCCAAAAGCAAAAAAAGTAAAGAATAAAATAAAATGAATTCAACAAATCAGAGTAGACTGTGGATTACAGTTCTTCTTTAACTCCTACAAATAGGTTCAAATCCCAGTTACAACTTTACATAATTGTGATTCAAAAGCAAGTCAGGATCTCATTATATCTTGGAAACTTGATCATTGTCAATTGACTTATCCAGTAAATAAAAAAGAGAATTTCTCCTTTGCATTTTTCTTCAACTATTTTCCCAAGAGAAATTGAATTACGACATGACAATATATCCAAATAGAGGGAAGTCTATTTTCTGGTGAAGTGCAATGGCCATAGCAGTAGATATCACTTCTTAATTCATGATTTATGCTATTTGATGGGGTCAATGTTGTCTGATAAGGTCAACAGATGATCAGTTCGTTCCACTATAGTGCACCTCCTTGAAACATTTTTCTCAACCTTTTGCTCAGTCTCTAGAATTATTCCCCTCTAAATGCATACTTGAATCTTTTCTATTGTGAGACTTTGTATCTAGTGTCATTGTTTTATTGGCATATTTCTGAAAACTCTAATTATAGATAATTTTCTTCAAACTATTAACCTCAAAACCAGAAATTGTACCCTAATCAAAATTGGACTCTGTGTTTTCATATTGCTTTCATCTGAGGGACAGGATATCTTATTAAATGCCATTCTTTATTGTTCTTCATCATTAATGTCAGTCTTATTGGGTGTTAATTTATTTTTCTCAAGTTCCAAAGCACTAAGGAGATGCTTAAAAGTCTGTGGATTGAGGCCATTTGCATGAACAAATTAGGTTTCTTCTTTATTATAGTACATCTCCATATCGGCCAATATGAATGTCCTCTCAATGCCTTCTTGTTTTGATTTGAGTCCACAACACAAGATGTCAAAGAAGTTGTGTGGCATTTACATAACGTGTAGTCACTTCAGATAACTGTACCAGTGGATTTTAGAAAAATTACCCTTGGAGCCTCAATAACAAGTAATTTGAGAGTTTATTGCAATATCTAAGAAATATGCCAAGGCTACTTCATGCTTTTTAATAATGTAGATAAAAGATTGGTGAGGTTGAAATAAGGTTATTTATTTTTATAAGCTGCCAGGTTTGGCAGTTAATAAAACGTATTTTCAGAATATAAATTCAATTTAGATCTTAAAATACATTTCAAATGTACAACCATATCTATTTCTGAGATTTGTTGTGAGTAGCACAAAGACAAAAAACCTTCAGGGAGATCATGTATCAGCTGAGGAGTCTGGTGAAGACCTTATCTTTTCTGGGCCTCTTACTCCTAAATGCAAAATTGGCTTACAGATTAAAATAAACTGTGTATCTAGAATCTATGTACATACATATATATGTTATGTGAGTGTGTCTGTGTATCTATCTATGTAGGCATATAGTTAAGGCTCTCAATAAATACAGTTATTCTTCATCTAAGCCACAGGTGGCTGATTTGGAGGTGGGACAGAGTGATGGTGTAGAAAAACAGACTTATAGTCATAAAAGTCCTGGAGTACCCAAAATGTTAGCAAGGAAAACCTTTAAAAGCTATTTATCTACTTAGAGAAATATCTCCATCTTTATTTCCCCCAATTAACTCCTAATACTCCATCATGTGTCATAACCAAAATAACCACTTCTAAGAAGTTTTCCCTAACCACCCCATTTGAGGCAATGGCCCCTTCCATTGTATTGCATTAATTTGTGCTTATTTCATTCTTCTTTCTTATCAGTTTGTGCACATACCATACAATGATGAAATCATATTCCTTCTCTTTTTAATTTATTATATTTAAATTCCAGTAAAGTTAACTTACAGCATTATATTAATAGCAGGTATATAATATAGTGATTCAACAATTCTCTACATTATTCAGTGCTCATCATAAGTGCAATCTTAATCCTCTTCATCTATTCCACCCATCCCCTACCTACCCACTGATAACCATGTTTGTTCTCCATAGTTAAGAGCCTGTATTTTTTTGGTTTGTCTCTTTTTTTACTTTGTTCATTTGTGTTGTTTCTCAAATTCTGCTTATGAGTCAAAAATCATACAGTTTTTATCTTTCTCTGAATGACTCATTTCACTTAACATTATACTCTAGATCCATCCATGTTGTTGAAAATCACAAGATTTCATTCTTTTTCTGGCCAAGTAATATTATATACATAACTATATATATAGTTAAATATATACATTCTTCTTTATCTATATAATATATAGATATTCCATTCATCTATCAATGGACACTTGGACTACTTCCATAATGTGGCTATTGTAAATAATGCTACAATAAACACAGGGCTGCATATATCTTTTTGAATTAATGTTTTTGCATTACTTGGATAAATATCCAGCAATTACTGGATCATATGGTAGTTGTATTTCTCATTTTTTGAGGGACCTTCATACTGTTTCCCACAGTGGCTACACCAGTTTGGATTCCCACCAAGAATTCACGAGTGTTCCTTTTTCACTACGTCCTTGCCAACACTTGTTTCTTGTGTTGATGATTATAGCCATTCTGACAAGTGTAAAGTGATACTTCATTGTATTTTTGATTTTCATTTCCCTGATGATGAGTGATGTTGAGCATCTTTTCTTCTTTCTTTTGGCCAACTTTATGTCTTCTTTGGAGAAATGCCAATTTGTCTTTTGCTCATTTTTATTTTTAAATTTTATTTTATTTTTTTCAGTGTTCCAAGATTATGCTCATTTTTAATTGGATTATATGGGTTTTTTTAGTGTTGAGTTATACAGATTCTTTTTTTAAAGATTTATTTATTTGACACAGAGAGAGAGCGAGCAGAGGGAGAATGTTGCTATGAACAATGTCAGAGAAATTATTGCCTGTGCTCTCTTCTAGGATTTTTATGGTTTCTCATCTCACATATAGGTCCTTAACCCATTTTTAGTTTATTTTTGTGTATGGTATTAGGAAGTAGCCCAGTTTTATTCTTCTGTACATAGTTGTCCAGTTTTCCCAACACCATTTGTTGAAGAGACTGTCTTTTTCCCATTGCATAGTCTTGCTTACTTTGTCAACAATTAATTGACCATATAATTGTCAATTGGTTTATTTCTGGCCTTTCTATTCTGTTTCATAGATAGAGAGATGATAGATAGATAGACAGATAGATACAGATCTGTGTCTATATAAATATTGTGTGTGTGCAGTACCATACCGCTTTGATTACTACAACCTTGTAATAGAACTTGAAGTCTGGAATTGTGATAACTCCAGTTTTGTTCTTCTTTTTCAAGACTGCTTTGGTTATTCAGGTTCTTCGTGATTCCACACAGTTGTTGGATTGTTTGTTCTAGTTCTATGAAAAATGCTGGTGGTATTTTGATAGGGATTGCATTAAATCTGTAGATTGCTCAGGGTAATATAGGGATTTTAACAATACTTGTTCTTCCGATCCATGAGCATGGATGTCTTTCCATTTCTTTGTGTTGTATTCAATTTTTTCCATCAATGTTTTATAGTTTTCAGAATACAGATCTTTCACCTCCTTGATTAATTTTATTAATAAATTTATTTATTTATTAGGTATTTTATTATTTTGGTATAATTGCAAATGAGATTGTTTTCTTAATTTCTCTTTCTGCTACTTATTAGTGTATAGAAATGCAACAGATTTCTGTATATTGACTTTGTATTCTGCAACCTTACTGAATTCATACTTTAGTTCTCATAGTTTTTTGGTGGACTGTGTAGAATTTTCTATATATACCATCATGTCGTCTACAAATAGTAAAAGTTTTACTTTTTCCTTACCAATTTGTCTTTTATTTCTTCTTCTAGTCTGATTGCTGTGGATAGTACTACCAGTGTTGAACAGCATAGTACTACCACTATGTTGAACAAAAGTGGTGAGAGTGGACATCTTTGTCTTGTTCCTGATCTTCTATGCCATTGAGTATGATGGTAGCTGTGGATTTTTCACATATGGCCTTTATTACACTGAGGTATGCTACCTCTAAACCTACTTTGTTGAGGGTTTTTACATGAATGGATGTTATACTTTGTCAAATGCTTTTCTGCATCTATTGAAATTATTATATCTTTTTTATCCTTTTTCTTGTTGATACGATGTATCGTGTTGATTGACTTGTGAATACTGAACCACCCTTGAGTCCCAGGAATAAATCCCAAATGATCATGGTGAATGATTTTTTTTTTCAATGTATGGTTGGATTTGGTTTGGTAATCATCTGCCTTCTGTGGAAGTCAATTAACCACCTTAACAGCATCTACTTCTCTCATTCATTCATTCATTCATTCATTCACTTTTATACGTCATTCAAGTAACATTTCTTTACCATAGCTTGGTTTCAGATAGTTTTCTTAACACTGAGAATAAAAATAAATCAGAAAAAGGTACTGCCCTTATGGACTTGTAGTACGTTGGAAAGATCCAATCACATAATCACATAGTGATTTTTTAGGCTGAGTCTTGAAAGGTAAGTGTTTGCTTATCTGAGAGAGAAGACAAATGGTCTTCACAGAAGAAGCAGCAGAGCAAAAGCATCAAGGGATAACATATGTGACCATTCTTTCTTGTATCTCTAGAATTATGCAAAATGCCTATAATATTGAAAGTAATCAAATTATTTAATCGATGAATGAAGGCAAGAATGATCTCTGTAAAAAAGCACTTATCGGAGTGCCAAGATTTTATAAGACCTCAGTAAATTAAATAAATTCCACATATCAATTAGAATTAAACTGACAGTCAAGGGATGTGAGAATTTTTAATTGGAGTATTAAAAATACCAGCTGGTGATTTTACAGATGATCCTAAACACTGCTGTAAGGATAAGTAACCACATTTTTCCTTCCTATCAATCTCTTGAAAGGCATAACATCTTTTTGTTTTAATGTCTCCCTGCAATAGAGTTTCCTTTTATGAACTAATAGAACAGGTAAAGAAATGCTAATATAAGAATAAGGGGAATTTTAAATTCTCTGGTCCCCAAGAAATTCTCAGCAGTCAACTTCCATAAACTACCTTTCATTTTTCTCCAGTCTATGTCTTGCTTTCAAGTATTATTTCTCAAATTGATGTTTTGTGATCTCATGCCTTTATCCCACCCCAAATACCTCTGCCAAACTCTTCCCATGGCCTTCTCCTACTCTTGGCTCTTTATTTCCTATTCTCCAAACTTGCATGTGACTTCTCTAACTATAACATAATTAAGCATTGACAGGGCCCTTGTACAGTGGGATTCCTGAGACTGGTGCCTTCACAGTTCAGTCCTAAGTAAGTCTCAGCCCCACAGGCTTGTGGTCCAAGTCTGTCCCTCCTTCACCTCATTCTTGTGGTTGCAATCACTCTTCTTCATTCCATTTGTTTGTCCTAAAGCCATTGTCTTATTACTGGCATAATACTTTTAATTTTTACTAATTAACATCACTGGTAATAGAGATTACTTTTGAAATAGTGGCTAAGAATGTGAGCTCTTAGTTTTGAATCTTGGTTTCTTCACTTAATGAGTGACCATAGGTAAGTTTTCTTATCTATAGAATGGAGACAGAGTATAACTTACTTTACTTGATACTTAGGAGGATTAAATTCAATATTATGTATGAAGCTATTCCAGGATACCTTCTTTAAATGCCTCATTATCACCTTGAAGCTTCCCTAATGCCTACCATGTAGTTAATGGTGTTGGTCCTTCCTTTATTTAGGGGAAAAGTAAAGCTGAATATAACCACTTGTGACTTTTAACTGTTATTCTTAAATTACGACAAGATCTTGGTGTTTTTCTCTCAGAAAGATACTATTTCAAAAATTGTAACTAATAGCCCTGAGAGTTGTTTTGGAATTCAGGTTGTTTTTTCCTGACTTTAGGAGGGAAATATTAAAATTTGGCAACTATTACATTTGGGAACTATTATATTATATTATATATTTTTATTTTATAGTATATATTATATATTTGGGAACAATTATGTTATATTTTATCTTAGGACTATTATGTGGTTTCATATGTTGAATTGCCTACACCTATGATTCTGGCAGGGGTTAGGAGAACAGAAATGTTTCACCAAACCTTTAAATCAAGGTTGTCTTGCTTTCAGTTGTTTATCAAGGCAATCCTTTAAAGACCTCAAACTGCTAAATGGAAGTATATTCTGCTCTAAGTAACAGAAATATGTTTTAGATAAAATGATAATGGTGATAATGATGTTTATGATGATAAACATATTAATAGAGAACTTGTTTTCATTTTAAGGCATTTGCTTATCCATCTAATGTCTTAAGAAAATGAATACTGTGAAGTATGTACATACAGAAGCACTTCAGAGGAATCCTCTCCGTACCTAGGGCTATTACTCTCTCACTGGTATACATCATGAAGCTGAAACTCTATTTGTGGGTTGGAGTTCCCCCTAAAAATACCAGTTTATAAAAAAATCTTGTCTTCGGTCACTAGACATCCCCCTAATTTAGTTGTGGCCTAATTACCTTGGCTATAAATCCAGCTGATAAAACGTTGTTATAACCGCATAGCTTGCATTTATATTCAAAACATAGCATATGAAAAATAATAAAATATAAGCATGTGATTGATTCCTCAAGGACTTGCACTAATAGAAACATGCTCCATCCCTTCTCTACTATCAACCATATTATACTCACTTGCATTACAACGTGCTGTAAAATATAATCCTTTGTCTTTAGGTTGGTATTCTCCTCTTCTCCCCTACCTCTGCTTTTATTTTATTTTTTTTAATTTGACCTGGGAAGGAAAGGAAGCAGCATTAAGACTTACTGGTATTTTACTCACTCGTAGAGTCAGGGATCTCAAGGAGCTTTGGGTATGGCTTCTCCATGTCAGGGACACTGTTTACATAGACCATGTATAACCCACCATTGAATCATAAGAGGTTTGGCTCTGCACTCTTCCTTGGGTTAAGAACGATTCTTCTTATTTATTTATTTATTTTTGACAGCCTCCACTCTGACTTTTATTCCTGGAAACAGAAAATAAGAACTCCCATATGAACTAAAATTAGATTGGATCCAATACTCATACAATAAGAACCAATAATTTCTGTTTATTTAATCATTCGTATGGTCACCGAAACATATGTTGACATTTTTCCGTGCTGGACGTAAACATCAAAAAAGCAGTAAGAATAGACCTACGGTCTGCATTCATGGAATCTACAGTCTATCAGTGGAGTCTCACATTAGCTGTGCATACAAAACTTTGTAATAATAAAAGATACAATTTTTTAAAAATCAAGAGTTGACAGTGTGTATCAGGAATCAGATGCGGTCTGTAGGTATCATGGAAGGCCAGGAATAACTTAAGAATTGAGTGGAAAGATGAAAATAAGTAGGAGTTAATAAATTCGGAATGAGGGGCAGAGAAAATCACCTGCCCAGTTTGTGGGAATTGAAGAAAGTCAGCCTGATAAAACACAGTGAGCAAGGAGAAATATATAAGCAAATGAAGGTGGAGAAGGCTATGGCTCAACACACCAAACTAAGAATTTTGGTCATTGCTCTCAGGGGCAGTGGGGCGTCCTTAAAAGGTTTTAAGGAAATAAATATCACAACTCTTCTGCATTTCTAGAAAATCATTTTTCCTCTGCTATTGAAAATGAAGTGAAGAGACTTATAAGTGGATCCTAGGGGAAGTTAGAAAGCTATTTCAGTGGTTAGCAAAGGAGACAGGGAAGAGAAGGGAATAGTCATAGGGAATGGTCATTATCTAGCGTGGATTTCTTTGGGTTTTTAAGAGAAATTCCTTGAATAAGTGACAGGGATAAAGGGCACAGCATAGAGAATATACCCAGTGGTATTATCAAATAACATTGTATGGTGATAGATGGTAGCTATGTTTGGGGTGAGCACAGCATAACCTATAGACTTGTTAATTCACTGTGTTGTACACCTGAAACTAACATAACATCCTGTGTCAACTATACTTCAATTAAAAAAAAATAACTAAATTGGGGCTCCTGGGTGGCTCAGTGGGTTAAAGCCTCTGCCTTTGGCTCAGGCCATGATCTCAGGGTCCTGGGATCAAGTCCCGCATCGGGCTCTCTGCTCAGAGGGGAGCCTGCTTTCCCCTCTCTCTCTGCCTGCTTCTTGACTACTTGCAATCTCTCTCTCTCTCTCTGTCAAATAAATAAATAAAATTTTTGAATAAAAAAAACCTAAATTAATTAATTAAATGAAGAGACACTCCTGATCTTTCTTTTCTTCTCCATTTGCATCTCCTTTTTCTTTCTTTCCCTGAACGTGTGTCTTACAAACTATTTTCCAATCTCACATTGACTCCCTTTCTCTGCAAAGTCTTCTCTCAACACTACTCACATAATTTAATACCTACTAACTATACTTAAAATATAATCATGCTGGTCACAATTACTGGATCAAAGGTGGACAGCTCTCTCAAGTTAAACCTCGATGATTATCTTTTTTAAATATTTAGACTTCTGATTCAGAAGCATGAAGTCTTGGGGTTTGCTGAAATTGAATTTTTTTGTAATTTACAGCCAATATCTCTTTTTCTGATATTCTGATCATTTCTTCAAAAGCTTTTCAAAATACATAATCTAATTTAATATTTTTGAAATATTGAAAATGGAATTTCTTTCTCATGAACATAGTACTTCAGTTGTCATGCTAAAAATTGACTGTTATTTCTATTTTGGGAAATAAAAATTGTTTCATGGGAGTATATGGTTATTCAAATGTGTTTAATATCTCTGGTCATTGAGTTGAACTATCTCTGTGCATTTTGTTGTTTTGTTCCATTTTGTTCATTTTATTTTTGACTATATTAAAATATTAAGTAACATATAAAAACATATATCCTATGATATATGAAATTAAACGCATCTGAAAGAGTTTTATACTGATAAAGTAGAAATCAGTTTACTGAAAATAAAATTGGGGATATTTTCAGTCAAAAATATAATTTTAAGATATGATTATAATTCTTCATAAAATAATTGATATCCAGGTATCCTAGAAATCTTCTGTGTGCATGATTATCTTTGTAACATTGACCTTAAGTGTACCTCAAAAAACTGAAATGATTTTAGACATTTTATATTCCAGTTTAATATTTATATTCTTAAGCCCTTTAGATTTAAGTTATTTGTTTTCTCACAGTATATTTATACCCATAAATATTATAGTAAAGTTAATGATTTTATTATTATAAACATTGTAACTAATAAGAGCATATGATTATAATAATCTTGATAAAATTAACCACAGTTAATTTACTAAACAGACAGATAAAGAACAATAAAATTAATTAAAAGCCAGATAAAGAAAAGTTACAAGGGTCATCTGGCTGTTTCAGTCAGTTAAGCATCTGCCTTCGGCTCAGGTCATGATCCCAGGGTCCTGGGATCGAACCCCATATTGGGCTCTTTGCTTAGTGGAGAGCCTGCTTCTCCCTCTCCCTCTGCTCCCCCTGCTTATGCTCTCTTTCTCTGTCAAATAAATAAATAAAATCTTGGAAAAAGAAAAAAGAAAAGAGAAGTTACAAAAAGTCATTTTGTGATTTGTAATAGCCACAATGAGTGTGTGTGTGTGTGTGTGTGTGTATTAAAATATTCAGGATGGTAATTTACTTTCAATTTTCTGCTAAGCTCAGTGAATTGTATTTTGTCATGGCAGGGCAGTGATTTTCAGGTGTTTTTTTTTTGTTGTTGTTGATTTTTTTGGTTTTTGGTAGCAGCAGCATCTCTTTTGAACAAAATCATTTGTCATAGTATTAAAATGGATAATGGTGGCTTTGCTTTGGCTTAAGTAGGGTGGGTGTCACTAAGTTTTGTTCTCTTGACTCTCTTTGAAGCTTTGTGTAACTATAAGGTCTGCAGATCTTTTCTGGAGAAGCCATTATATAAAGAACAATGTAGCAGGAAAAAAGCTTCTGCCGTGGAAATATGAGACTTTGCATAGTTAATATTGTTAGTTAATCGTGAATAAGTCACATAATCTGAAACTCTCAATATTTTCATTCGTAAGATGGGGATGATGATACTTAATTCTCTAACATGAATGTTGGTGTGAGGATTGGCAAGTGGTGCTCAGCAACTCGCTTACCCATAAATTTGTCTCCAGATACTTATAATCATACATCACAAATTGGCTTCTGCAGGAAGCACACTCTGGGATGAAAATTAGTGTGCAGGATGCTTATGATGGAGTGCAACTGGAATTAATCCCTATGGAAAGGAGAGGAAGGAAGCTGGATGGAACAAAGGGAAAAGTTGATCTATGAGGTTCCAACAACAGTGCTGGCTAGCCTGAAGGGCTCTAGAGTAAATCAGAAAATATGTCCCATACTGAGCCAAAAAGGCTGAGTATTTTATATCCATGCTATCCAATGATGCATGGCACCCCCCTAGGGTGCCGCTGGCTCCCCGAGACTCCTAAATCTTTTCTCTACAGTATGCCATGGTGACTCAGATATTTATTTTATTTTATTAAATTTTAATTTTTTATTTAAATTCAATTTAGTTAACATATAGTGTCTTATTAGTTTCAGGAGCAGAATTTAGTGATTCATCAGTTGCTTATAACGCCCAGTGCTCATTCCATCACGTGCCCTCCTTCATGCCCATTACCCAATTATTCCATCTCCCCACACACTTCCCCTTCAACAACCCTCTTGTTTCCTA